>JASANE010016995.1:0-10897 GCA_030248225.1 Trileptium ribeirensis
AGCCGCCTATGAGGCCCTTGGTACGGCCGAAATGTTTTACAACTTACATATATGTATGCTATATATATAATATCCTTGGAACAAGTACCCGGCACACGCTGACACCATGGTACAACCCCGTACCTAGCTCCGTACAATACCGTAGCCTCCCCTAATCACCCGTACAACCCGGTACCCCCTAAATAACCCAAACAAAACATAAAATTTTTCCTGCAAAAAAGAAGCAAAATGAATCCTCAAATCCTCGAGGTTCGTGCTGCGCATACTATACTACTTTGCATGTCTGTATTTATATATACAATAAACATCTATACATATGCATGTATGCTAAACATATATACCTATATACATATATCCATATAAATAAGAGTAATGCCCAACACATGACTCACCACCCCAACCTCCTCCGGGAGGGGGGGTAAAATCCTCATTTTTTATCTACTCGTGGTCAATTTTGGTACCGTAAATGGAAGTATACAACATTGCTTCTAGCTTCTGCTCTGTTATGGAACCGAACTTTCAGGCCGAATTTCCACGTTTTTGGTATCAGGAAATTTTCGTTTCTTCCACTTTAGGTCTAAACTTGTAACAAGTTTTGATAACACTTTCTCGAAAAATATATAGCAAAAAATTTTTAGGGATTTTATGTTATAAAATATAATTAATAAATTTTCAATTAGTTTGGACCTATTTTTGAGATGCCGCCGCTCGAAACACTATGTTACATTTTTCTAATATATAAACTTGAAGTGGAGTATCGATGGTTCCTATATACAAACTGATGTGGTGTAAACCTGAAAAACTTATCTTCATATAAGTTGAAAAATAGTGCAGTACCTTTTTACATTAAATAATGTAGTTTTCTAAGAATTGGTTATTACTTTAAAAAGAAGACGATAATTATAATTTCGGCACAATTTCTCAACGCACCACAAGAATTTACTCCATGACGCTTGCTGAAAGAATGATGGCTGATTCCTGTGCATCTTGGTGAGATTCTGTCCAAAAGCGTATGTTCTAGGTATTTATAATTTGACTTAACCTGATTAAAAATTTTGCTACTTACAAACTTTAAAGCAGTTTTGAAGTGCAAAGTGTCGCTGAAATTAGATTAATTTCTGCATTGGCATAAAGTCGTACTTTTTTCAAAAGTCAGATCCAGGACTCCAGAATGTGCCTAAAGACTCCAAAACAATAAAAACCTTTAATCCATACATTCTGCGCTCCGAGGTATCACGGGTTGTAGCCGATAAGGGGGTAATCTCAAGGGATAGAGACCCTTGGGCAGAGGTCCTTCGAGGGTGCTAAAAACGGTGACGACCGCACCCCTCTCTGGAGACCATCATTTCTAACCCATTTTTTACTAATTTTCACGCTATTTTTGCAAACGTTTTAAAAAAATTTTCGCGGGCCGGGCGGGGGGTTCAGGAAGGGAGGAGGTATCAGGGGAGTAGAGCTAACATCGGCTGGGTGTCTGAAGCGGAAGGTAACGCCCTTGAACCCCTGCTTCGGCATGTATGTTTTATCACAACGAAGATGTAGATCGCTTTTCACTTAAAATATAAAGTGGCATTATTCTTCATGCACCAATCCACCATTCAAGTTAATTTGCACATCCTTGATTCACTACGCAACTGCCTCTAGGCCATGGATGCTTAAGGTCCGTCGGCTAGATGTGTAGAAGGCTTCGGTCATGCGGCCGCTGCCCTAGAAGATGAGGGTATAAGTATAGCTTAGAGGCGGTATTTAACCGAAATAGCGTTGTAATTCCGACCATGGGCCACTAATACATTACATTTTGCCGAATATTCCTGCTTTGTAATTAATTTTAAACATTTCTAAATGAACTCTTTGAGGCGGAAATTCTAGAATCAGCTGTATTATAATATCAGTGGAGATACTAGTTTAATACATGATATAGCAATGCATTCCATCGTTGTGCATTCCCTATTAGAAGTATGAAATTGTCATTTTTTGGTGGAATTTTAAATAATAATTAAGTTGCTATTTGTGTGACAATAACAGTTATACATAGATCCCGGGTCTATTTTTGCGATAAGATTCACCAAAATTTCACATTTCCAAATTTAGATGTAAAACATAGCTGTTTTTAAAAAGCTTATCTTTTTATTAATTATATAGGTATTTGCTGTTACATCCGCTTAAATTTTATAAAAAAATAGCTTCATTACTTAATTTCACGTCGAATAATCGAAAAGACTATATTTTTTATCTTATTTTAATTTCGCTATATGGAATTACGGCCTTTGAAAGTTTATAAATGTACGTTTTTTCTGGTATTAAGTTCATGAAAATTTGACTGCAGAATTGTTTTAGAGATAGAATAAACTTCGCAAGAAGTGTCTAAAAGTGAAAGCAAATAGTAAGCTGGCACTTCAAAATAATTGTGCATATCAACAGTTTATCGTAACGAATCGATCAGATGCTTAGAAATATTCAGAAATCTCAGAGTTTTGATACATTTATAAGGTCTTTAAATCAGTTGTAAAATGGGATTTTAAATGCAAAAAAAAACGATTTCTATGAGAGTCCAATTTTTTTTGCATTAAACTGTATCATCGACAATATTGCCCAATGTTATGCTGCAGCGGTTTATTCGAAACTATCAAGATATAAACTAAAAATCCAAGACATCAAGATCGTATATCGTTTAACACGCCACTGTGCTTGACGTTTTTTTCTGTGGGGAAAAATATTGGAAAAAAATTAGAGCTGTCATGTTGAAAACTTCAATTTTCAGCATAACCATCAACAAGTAGATGTGCTCATATATATTGAAAAATATAGTGCATTGGACAAAATTAGGCGCAAAAAATGGTTTACTTTTAACATTACGTTTTTCTGCCTTAACAATACGTTTTTGCCATATTTTAATATAAACTTGCTATTGGTACAACCGGCTATAAGAGCTCCAATTAACTATGACTGAAATATATTTATGCTGTTTTGTAGTAAATGTAGAAAAATGTTATACAAAAATGTAATTTCGTTTCGTGCTATTAAGAGTGGGTGACGATTTCTTGAAAAGAGTATCACACTGTTCTAAATCTCCATGCAAACCAGATGAGCATGACGTCATCTATTTCGACCTTAAACCCTCTCGGTCTTCAGGGAGTGTTAGCCCTCACCTAAGCGGGGGTGTTTATACGATGAACAATTTTGTTCCAACCCCCTCCGATAGTTTTGTGGGTGTTGTTCGAAAAAGATTTTTCTCCATACCACTGCCTCAAAACTGAGGGGGCCGAGAAAAAACGCGTTACTATATGGTGACGGCGATAAGTGTAATACTCTCCTCAGGAAGCTACCATAAATATATACTTGGTGCTATTAATTAACCTATTTATTGTAAAGATAAATAACATTCGTAATATGATTTATTAATCAACCATTGGATACTGTAGACGGGTATGGTTAGTTTCGCTGGTTTCGTTTCTTAATGCTACGTACATTTACAAAACGCTTATTATCACTGTGCAATGTTTTTCTGGTATGCAAAGGTAACTTTTGTGATTTCCTACATTGGCGACATTGCTCATTAGGAATTGGTGGTGTTATTTGCGTGTATCGGTTCAGTTAATTCTGTTTTTCCTCTGCGAGTAAATTTTGGGCATATTTGAATGTTGCCAGAAGCTGGCAGCAGCGAATGTGACATCGCTTCGAAGAGAAACTGTAGAAAGGACTGCCAGATTTGAGAATTGCAAAGCAGATCGTATACTATGATGTAACGACAGATCAATTCGATGCAAAGTTGTAGCGAACCGAGTCCTAATGGGTATAAAACTTTCCAATTTTTCCAACGATGACCTAGTGTAATGGTAAGCACTCAGAACCTAGGAACATACTTACTACACGAATATAATAATCATCTAACTTAATATTACTCAGATAAATAATAGTACCGAAATAAAACAATGAATTGTTTGGATTGTCAAGGTGGGTATAAGGATCCAAATAATAAAGCAATATTAATACTCTAGCAAACTCTATGAACTACAAGGTGGATTCGTCGATCTAGCCTAAACTTTGACTTATGTTTAGCTCAACATAGTCATTAAAATTTATCGGAGCACTCCTGTGCTCTCAAGCAACAAATTTTTCGAGCACAACTGTGCTCTCAATAGCAAATTTAAGAGCAGCCCGTCTGCTGTCAATAACCCAAGAAAATTTGGAACACCCCGTGTGCTCTCAAGGCACACTAGTATGTGGAGCACCCTTGTGCTTTCAATATACTACTTAAGAAAGGAGCACCTGTGTACACTCAATCATCATTAATTTTTCGGAGTAGCCCGCCTGGCTGGCGGTATTATTGTTGCATGGTTGGCTTATAAATTATTTTTAGAAGCTTTGCAATATTTCACATGAGAATTGTTAGAACTTCCAGTGGTGTTCTAGGCTTCGCTGGCCTGGATTTTCGTGTATTTAAGCTGATTCTTCAGCCCCATCAGCGTGGAAGTTACTGCCTTACTTTTCAGAGTCAGCCACGATCGGAGATCTCAGGGTGAGTGTCGTTTATTCTCTAATTTATTTCTTAGATTAACTGCCATAAGGAAGCTTGTTATTTAACACTGTTCTAGCTAGGCAGTAGTTTTTTAAAGCTAAGACTTAGCGCTGATCCCGAGTTTATTAAAATTTTGGGGTTTATTGAGAGAAGGCGGGCTGCTGCGAAAAATTAATGATGATTGAGAGCACAGGAGTGCTCCATTCTTAAGTAGTATATGGAGCGCACAGGGGTGCTCCATCAACTAGCGGGTCTTTGAGAGCACACGGAGTGCTCCATAATATTCTTGAGTTATTGAGAGCAGAGGGATGCTCCTAAAATTTACTATTGAAGGCACAGGGGTGCTCCGAGAAAATTGTTGATTGAGAGCACAGGGGTGCTCCATTCTTAAGTAGTATGTTGAGAGCACAGGGGTGCTCCATCTACTGGTGGGTCTTTGAGAGCACACGGATTGCTCCATAATTTGCTTGGATTATTGAGATCAGACGGGCTGCTCCTAAAATTTATTATAAAGAGCGCAGGGTGCTCCAAAAATGTGTTGCTTGAGAGCACAGGAGTGCTCAAATAAATTTTATCGACTAGATTGAGCTAAGCTTAAGTTATAGCTTAGGCCGGATCGACGGATCCTTCTTGTAGTTCATAGAGTTTGCCCGAGCATTAATACTGGTTTATCATTTGGATCCTTAGATCCACCTTGTCAATTCAAGAGACCATTGTTGATTCAGCAGAAGAGGAGCAGATTGCGGGTAGGTGTGTAATGGATGTTGGCGGAATAGAATCAATCCCCTGGTTAGACAGCAGTGCAAGAAGACCGAACAACGGTGCAATACAATCGGTGTGGTGCGGTAATATGTTGGACGAATTAACATGATACGACGACACTTGTAGGGCAAGCAATGCAAAACAAACGGTGTGGTCCTAAATCCAAAAGTTGTGACGAGTTTAATGGCATGCTCAATCGTGTGGGGAACACCTCTAATTTGTCGAAGATGAGGAAGATATACCGTTTTGTGTCTCAAGCCCGGTACCATCATCAGCCATATCGTGCGGTATCAAGAGCTTGACACTAACTACTCCTAGCGCCTGGTTTGTAATTGCACCGGGTAGAAGACACCAGATGGCAGCATTTTCAGCAGAGTGCTGTGGTCTTATGCATGAGCGAAGATCCCTAAAAATAGTGGGGCGGATGAGCATAATTTTTCTTTAGTTCTTATTCCCGGATCTTGATATCTGGCGGACATGCAACCCCCGGAATCGTCGCCCATGGTCTTATGGATTGGTTGCGCGCAACAATTGCACCCAAGAAAATTCCACTTATTGACAGGATTAAGTGCTTGTAAGCATAGTAAATTGATTGGTCTGGGATTATTCGCTCAGAAATGTACAACACAACACATAAATTGAACTAACCTCGTCAAATATTTTTTCAACTGTCTTGCAGCATTAGTCTAAATCAAGTTTAAAATCAGCAGCATCGTTTAGCGATTACGAATCGATTTCCCAGGAAAATAAATATCACCGCTATTTTTACACGTGGCAATTAACGCTGTCGAAATCATTGATACAGAAAAAATACAACTGGACCAAATGCTGTACCCTAAGGAACCCCGTTTATCAACCCATCGAAATAGACCTTCAACCCTTTCCTCCATAAATCAGTGTACATTTCTTATAATCTTGAACAAAGTATATTCAGCGGCGGACTGAACCTGGAGCGACTCTCGTACGCTACCAATACGCTATCTGAGACCTGTTGTTCGGTTCGTTTTGGAACCTCACAAAGCTAGCGAACAACGCGTGCGCAAACGTACGCTGCACTACAAACTAATTTAGTGCATCGCAATGCAATGTACACATTGACACATATGTCAATTTAGGAACGAAAGGGTTAACCACGCATACGACGGACTGGAAGAAAATTAAAAATGTATTGGAGTTAGCTGCCTTTTAAGTCATAGCCCGACAGTTTAAATCGATAAGGTTATGTGAGTTTTAAATGATCTAAATCTTTTGCGCTGGTGGTATGGAGGTATAAGATCTTGATCCACTGGGCGTATTCCGCGCGAACACTATGCAATCGCAACGAAGTCCAGACGAACCCGTGAGGAACACGAACGAAGGCTTTTTGCAAATCTAGGAGGCGATATAAATTTACTGGCTCTTCTCTCGACGTCAATCAACCAGTAAACTCGCGGCAGTGGATGGTGCCTGTTATTCCCGCCCGTTTAACAAATCCAAATTGATCTGTGATTCAATCATTCCGGAGGTGGACGACGACGAATCGCTCAAAGGTCTTCATTGTGTTTCAGAAATGTCGAACTGGGCCATAGTTCTTGCATTCGCTGATGTCGTTTTATTTCTCCATATAGAGACTGGGATGCTACTCGCCCACATTTCCGGTGCAAAGCTCATTTTGGTGATGTAGTTAAACAGGCTGGCAAGTATTTTGTGCAGCGCAATTCCAGTAATTTCCTCAGCTACATCATTTGGTGCCTTGTTATTTTTATTATCTCAAGAACTGTCCTCATGTCGTCGGTTGTTATCGGTGCAACAGGTCAGTGAGCCGGCTTGGCACTCGGAATAGGCGGTTGTTGATAACTCATCGGCTGTTAATTTTATCAAAATAATCTCGCCAATCGCCTCGAATCGCGTCAAGGTGTTGCAGCATTTTATGGTCTTCACGTCGAATGTAGTTAATTCCGGTCAATATGTCGGGAGACGCGATGTTGAAATTTGGCTAGCTGATAAATACGATTGACAAATTTGGGCGTTTTCATGTTATCGTACATGTCAGTGTAGTAGGCAGACTTTGCTGCTGCTCGTGTCCTATTCGTTGGACGCGCGTGATTTTCACCATTATTCAAAAACGGCTTTTTTCGCCTTTGTTCTGTCTTTGACTTCGTCATTCCAACATTAAATCTACTTGTCGATGAATCGTATCCATGGCTTCGTCTAGCCCAATCACGGTTCGCATTTAATCGATCAGATCATTCCACTGGGCTTCCATCAATTCATCCTGCTCGTAAATGACGGCTGTGAGGGTACCGATTGTGTCTTCATCACTAGCAAGTGCCACAACTTGATTTTTTCTGGTTCATACCTGATTGGTAGGTAGTGGTCGTAGACCAAGGTGTAATCGCCAATCAATAACCAATAGTCAGTGCTGGGTGACGACAGTTGCCGATGAAATGATCTTTGCATCCAGGATAATTTTCCTATCAAGGATAACGATATGGAATCTGCGTTTCTTGAAAAACGCGTTAGCTACAACTAACCAGTGCGACGGAGATTTCTGGCGACCATAATCTTGAAATACAAAGCCGTTTGCGTTATGAGAATGCTCATTGCCAGTCTCGAGCATTGCCGACGTAGCCACCACCCCTTTAACGCCCGAGATAGCTTTCTGCGACGTACAATGTTTGACGAACTCAACCTGGAGCCACACAACAAATCCCTATTGCATTGGCGCAAATGTCATTCGCAAACCACTCAGCTATCTGGGAGCTTTTGCTCAGTTTTTTAAAGAACCGCGCAAAGCGAGCGAATAGCACGGCGCATGTACACATAACGTCACGGAACAAACTCAGTTAACACAACTCGTCGCAATACGAGCTGATGTAAAGTGGCAGAGTTGGACATGAAAAGGTTATACTCGCCGCCCAATAACAGGTGTTAGTTTGTCCCAAAGCGGCGAACGTGTGTGTTGACCCAGAGCGAGAACGCGTTCTTGTCCGCGCAAGCCAAGGATTCCAGTTTGATGGGCGTTGCAGCTGACCGCTAGCAGAGTTGCCGAGCCGGGGTAGATCTTGACAGATTTCAAGTGACCGTTGACGCGGCAAACTTTGTCGACATACTCTCGAAATTTCACACTAATGGTGACGCCGACGCCGTTCTATTTGTCCATCGTGCCATTACCCTAGAGTTTGTGATTTCGCCAATATCTCGTGTGTGGCTGACCTTCTATTTTATTTTTTATACGCAGGCTACGTTGGCGCGAAGACATTTAGTATATCGGCCAGTTCTTGCCCTCGACCAGTGAGCTATTCGACGCTAGTCGAAAATGTTGAACTATCTTCTTCTAGCCCGGCACGACCGTTACCGAGTATCCCTTGTGAATTTATAGCTGAATTCGGCGCGATGACAGTACGTGTCACAACCACAGAGCGTCCTAGCATTGGTGTTCAGATTTCTTGAGTATGTTACAAAATTGACACCTGAGATGAAGCGACGCTCTCTCTGTCAAGGAGAACTACCACCGTTGTTATCCAGGTGGTCCCGCATGGAGTATGTAATCGGGTTTTACCAAATATCGAGTCCGCTATTCAATCAGATTAAGCAAAATATTAAAACCACACCGGTTACATAGTATCTAATAAGTAACACTAAAGACAATAATGAGTTTACTCAAATTAATCAGACTTTCTGCAGCATTCACGTATAATGCTACAATAAGCAACAAAACTTTAATCGATAGGAATCAGTATCCACAGGGTTATTAATATCCCGGTCCAGGACTGATATTTTAGATATTTATAGGTGGAAATTCAAACATTGCATTAGTTCAAGCTATGCGGCGTTTTATAAATAATGTACAAAATTTTGTTACGAGGACATTATATAAGGGAAAATATTTTATTTTCACAATCACGTGCCTATGGCCAAATAATCAGGCAAAGTAATCGAATCTATCCCTGTGAGATTAATTAAATATCAAGACGTCTTTGCTGCAATAAATTCCTGTGTCTGTTTTATATCGCAAAGAGGTCACTAATACATTGACAAATTTCATAAACGTAAATATATATCGATGTGTTTCGATTTTAAAGCAGAAATATGATATTTACTGTGATTTGGTTAATAAACCAGTCTTATAAAAATTATTCAGCTGTCTGAAAAATCCTATGCTTAACAAGTACAGCCCGAATCCGCCTTTGAAATTCTCAGTAGTAAGATTTATAAAAAATATTTCGGATGCTGCTGCAAAACGTGTCATTAAGCTTTTCTGTCAATTTAGCTTTCAACTAGCAGATAAAACTATCGGTCTATCGTTATGCAGAGTTTCGCTAAATTCATTTATGTGCTGTTCAGCTGAATATTGTAATAAAATAATTGTACGAAAGTGGTTTGATGGTAATGACAGAACAGCAGAAATTTACTATAATAGCTCTCTAAAACACTGTTTTCTGGTCGTAAGCTGACATAAGTTAGAACCCCGTGCTGCCACAAATTTTTCAGAAACAAGGATGTAATGCCATTAAGTATTATAAATATCATCTATAACATCAAACTATGAGTATCAGAACAAGCGACACTAGCAGTGACAGAGCCGAAAAGAACCAAATTTTGGTGTCGATGTACGGTGTTGGAGAGCTATTATTGTAGAAAGTCGACACATACAGAGATATGGGGAAACTATTTGCTCAGAAATTTTGGAAGCATAGATCTGATGCAGGGGCATCGCATACTACATATTTTTGAAACAATCCAAAACTCGAATTAAAATACAAGTTATACTTTTCGTGAGAAAACCGTGGAGGCCAATTTTTTATTAATCACAAATTATGAAATAAATGCTGATGGTTTAAACACGCTAGAATTAATGAGGGTCAATTAATGCGACAGGGGTAACCTATCATAAACTTAAACCCCAGCCTGTGATAAATGGGTTAAACAACTTGATTCGTATAATATATATATATATATATTATACGAATCAAGTATGTCTTGTACTATATATACATATATGTGTATACCTTTTCATTATTTCATTATTGTATTTACCAATATACTAAGTGTGATTCAGGCTGCAGATTGATGTCGAGATATCTCAAGTATTTCAACGTACGAATGAATACCTCATTCAAAATGGCGCATTTTGGACGAAATTTAATTTACATAAATAGTCTTACACAGCCGTACAAAATCATGTAAAGGGCCAGCGAATGGCCCGGAAGTGGTCCCGAAATGTGAGATAATTACGCAAAGTGTATATTTTTCTAAACCACAGTATCCTTAGAAAATTTTTTGCTTTGTCCCCTTTTCGGTGTCGACCTAATTTCGTAGCAAATCGAGCGCGATCCAAGTATGTCTATTCAATCTCACTGCGTGTTATAAATCTCTGAAAAAAAATCAACGCCACAAGCAGCTATCCCGAAGTGATTACTTCTTGCTTGCCGATGAGCACTGAGCAGCAATGTGGGCAAATGTCGACACTTGTTATTGTGAAATAAACATATAAAACAAAGGACCTGGCAAGAACTTGCTTAAAGGACAAGATACTCATTCATTTATGTAGGAAAAGGCTAATCAAAATTATTTTAGACTTTCGCTCCATCAAACCTAGCAATATGAATGTTGAAGTAGGTTATACATACAACA
>JASANE010016996.1:0-35881 GCA_030248225.1 Trileptium ribeirensis
AAAAATATTGATACTTGGTGCACATAGAAAAACAAATATTTGTTGTTAAAGTGTCTTTTAAAAAATCATAAAAATAAAAAATAAATTTTTAAAATCAGTTTGAATGTAACTAATAAAATCTATTCTTTTTATAAATTAAAAGAAAATTAAATGCGTTGTTATTACCGAAACTCCTAAAAGTTCTACTGTTTTCAATAAGCGGGCGTTATTTTTGCAATTTTTTTAAACGATATAACGTGTGTCAAGAAGTTTAAATGAATACCCCATTTTAATGAAACCGATCTTGTAACTCGTTTATGGTATAGACAGTCAAAAAATCATTATAATAGTAAGTTGAATGCCTAAACGATTCAAACATCTTTTCTAAAGCTTTGAATAACCCTGTTATGTAACCTGTTTTCTGTTGTAAAAGAAAAATTTAAGGCATCCTAATCCTAGGTGACATGTTAGTAGTTGCTAGCAGTGCTCGCCATTATAATTGGAAATCTTCTGATTCAAGTATACCTTGGCCATATTACGAATGTTTTTCTCTCTTAAAAAAAACCTCAACTCATTAAATCGACTACAACAAAGTGAAACTTATCTTTTGACAGAAATCCAATCCAATATTATAGCACAAAATTTGTGGTCATATGTATTCTAACTCCGAATCTTCCTCAAAGCTCATTAAATTTAGGTTGAAAGAAAAAATATAAACATCAAGGAAATATACATTTGTATGTTTACATTAATTCAAAAGCAAACAAGTGGATGTATTACTTAACTTACTGATTTATTTCTATATTATAGCTAAGAAATTTATTCTGAAACTTATTTCAACTGTAATTTATTATAGTATAATAAGCTTATGTATAAACTTATTTTACGCCATAGAAATTTTAGTGCAAAAAGAAATATTCATTAAAATAATCGCAGTTTTCAATTGATTTTCCCGGCCTCCAGGCAATTGGGTGGATATAATTTGAATTTTTAGGTTCCTATTTTGAAGTTTTAATCGGTAAGAATTATTTTTTTGGTAAATTTTGAGCACTAACAGCAGAAAGCGAAATTCATGGTCCTACAAGAAAATATCTCATAAGGCAATATAATATCTATTATGAGTACGATGACAAAGATTATGCGGATTGTCCTATTGCAAAATATAGTCACATATCCTTATTTTCTGGATGGTAACGGGAATCGAATGTTTATTTTAAATATTCGCTGAAGTAACTTGGAAAAGATTCCTATCTTTTGTCCCGAAAAATAATTTAATTACAAAAAATTCAATTATGAGGGCTAGAAGCAGGCGATTTTATTTTGGATGAAATTTACCAGCTATAACTAAACTGTGCTTGATAGAGAACCATCAAGGTCGTTTAAAAAAAATCGAAGCAGTCACTATGCAAGTGAAAACACAAAATAGCGAGGTTTTTCATCCACGATAAGAAGATGAGTTGGCCGCAGTAAGTGTACCAATCGACTATCGACATCGTCCTTCTAAATCAAATTTAAAAAAATATTACAAAAAATGCGCAAATTTTGACTATAAAATGGAATTATTCAGATTTAAGCAAGTGATTAACATTAAAATATTACCGACAGTTGGACATGTCACTTAAACTAATTAAAAGTTATATGATACCTGTAAAACTATAACCTTAAGCCTTTTGCTTGTGCGGTAAAAACCTAAGTTGTACGGAATATATTAGTGAACCATATTATATAGCATTAAACATTCTGAAGCAGATGCTGAAAATTCTTGTGTCGAATGCTTTGTCTAGTTAATCGTTTATTTACATGTCAGCAATGATGAGGCTGCAACAATGAAAAAGAAATTAACTACTACTGTCAACTTTTGGGCAGGTCCAACCTTGTATTTCCCTCCCTCTTAGACAATATTTCATAGGTTTCGACCTACTTACTAAAATTATATCGATTTCATTACCATCCCCCGGGGGACATTCGCTCTCCCATAGGGGTGACTCCTATATCTATCCCCGAGGGTGAGAAAACTATCTAAATTTCATGTTTCATCTTTCCTTTCCCACTCTCTCTTAATATATTACCCCTTAAACCTGACTCAAAATCCATCAATTTACAAATTTCCCTATTTTTACTTAAATAATACCTTTCTCTGGGTTTTATCATTATTTCCTCCCGGTGGGGTGGGTTATAGTCCATAACCGGTAAGTTTCTACTTATTTCCACTCGGGTGAACTTCTCCCCTATTCCTATTTTTAGATACATCATCCCTATACCCTAATTCCACTCTATGTTTTACTTAAAATCAATATTTTTACTTTTCTACCAAATGTATAAATTTACTAAGATTTTACCAATTGGGATATCACTTTTTCCTATTGTTGGTCTACATTTTATCTTTTCGCTATGTTGAAAACACCTTAATACTACTATTACACCATTTTTATTAAGTTAGGAATTTCCTAAATTTTACCACTTTGTCCTTATTTGAATACTTCAATATTTGACTTTTTCTAACCATATACGACTCCTTAAACCTTTAAAACCTATCCAATGGTGTTCCCCTCATGCACTCCCCTCCGGAAATATACTCAACCCCTACGGGATACCCCTATACGACCCTATTTCTAACTCAAAACTCTCCAAAATTCTCTTAAAATCTGAGAAATATTATTACTAATATATAAATATTACAATTATTAAATAAATTTACTTGGCTAATACTGGACTACGGTGTAAAAGTAGCTATGACGCTGGCTTGAGGAATAATGGTTTGACGACGTCGTATTACTTAGTGATTATGTACGTGTTGTTGACTTTTGTTATATATTGTTGATTAATGTTTTGTTTTTTTATCTTTTCTTGACTTGCTTTTGTGTGTATGGCAACAAATGTTTCGTGTTATTATTATTCTGACACGGAGGATATGATTCAATGGGTTATAAGAGCTGTTTCGTTGGTATACGTACGACTTTGCTCCTAGTTTTCGAAATTCACCTCATATATTCTATAGCTGGGCAAACCCCGCTCCCCTCCCGGTCATGTTATAAAACAAACCTTTTAGTTTTTCTTTGGTTCTCCAGTGAGTTCACGTTTTTGTCACAAAAATTACTCCAGTGTATGGTACATGACTACCCATACTTTCGTGTACACGCATAAAACTCACTTCCGTATACTGCTATCAATGCCTTTACACATCCGTGCATCCACTGTATTCGTATCCCCCTATGCACACACGCACATAAGTATATTTAGGCTCACTTACAGTGACTTTGCAGGAGGTTACCTGCATTTCTGGACCCTGCCGAGGTGGCGGGTGTGCTAGGCAAAGTAAGACCTAGCCGGGTTTAAGGCAGACCAGAAAAAGGGCAGCCCATCCCCTAAACGGGAACCTCTGGGTGGGATTGGTCTTTCACCCTTTCCGGCACCTTTTTACCACCCGTTGGACCCCAGGCTGCCATACCATGGGCTGCTCTATCCTCGAAGGCTGTGACATTGCAAACATTCCTTAGGGTGGGACATAGTTGTCGGAACTATGTCTTAGCGCAAGCCTCGCCTAGGGGTTGTCCAATGCACAGGCCGGGGAAATTTTACGCTTAGGGGGCTTGCAGTTATGGGCCAACACCCACGTTCTATTTAGGGAAAATCCCTGTGTCACTTGTCCCTCAACACTAACACTTAAAATTCTTTGGTTTTTCAGGGTCACGAACCACACGAACATTTCAGGTAATGTACGATCTAAGGTACATGTATCCTATAATGCATGATCGCACACTGTTGTTCCAGAACTGATTCAAAAGTTCAAAAGCTATAAAAATTGTTACAGGTAGATTATTTTCGCAGTGCGAAACTCACGGTTACCACTATGACCCCAATCGTTGGGAAGCTTGTTATGGTTGTTACACCTGGTACATAATGCCGGGACTTTCTTAAGTTTTGTTCTATAACTTTTTATTGTGTTCTAACGATGTTACCATATAATCGTTAAAAATTTTTCAGCTAACTTCGGGTAATAAAATTTTGTACTATATGGCTGTGTGTGCTATCTTCCAGCAGGAGCTGATGGTTTGGTTTTTCTTAAATTTGTTTGTAGTTTAAGGAACGTTACTGATAAAGGACTGGATGGTGCGGGCCACCAACGTGTGCGCTATCTTTTGTAAAATACTCAAGGTGGCAGGGCCACGTTATTTTCCTAGCACTTGCTCACTTGGCATTTACCAGTTTGGTTCGGAAATAGCTAAATTGTTATCAAAGACTCTGGTTTTAACGGATTGCTAGATTTGTTATTATAATGGTGTTATTCTTGAACTATTTTCAGACGACTTGTAAATATTTATAGCTTTAGCGTTCTGGTGCAATCCTTCGACATTATTATTACGATCTCTAAAGGTAAAACCCAGATTTTTGTTTTATGCATGAATTGGGTAAAAGGTAAAAGGTCATTCTGGGTAAAAGAATTTTCAATGTTGACCGAACAAGCTAACAATCCTATGGGAAAATTCCTCATAGCTCCAATCTGTGTCTCACCTCTGGCCGCTTGTCGAGCTGATACAGAGCTTGGATGCCTTCAGAACTAATATAGTTCAAACCTACTCTTATTTGATCACCTATGGTAAAATTTATTAGTTCAAATTTTCTAACTTTGTTTTCCAAAATTTATGCCAAAATTTATTCAAATTCTATTTACTACGCGCTACGGGACTGTTACGCAGACTCTTCGCCGTAGCGACATTTTGCCTAAAACATCTTGCATGAAATTTATAAGTATTGACTCCAGAACCTGTGTTCTTGGACACGTTCTGGTGGATTCTGAGCTTAGGGGTGTGCTAGCCTACACGGGCGCGGTACCGCCATATAAAACCATACAAGAAGCCTTTAAGTAAATTATCGTCTTAATTCGCAATATTGCAATTTTGTTTTTTTTCCTTCCCACTTTACAACTTTTCTACAGTTTTTTTCATGTCTTAAATTTATTCGTTTTCACAATTCAAGTTTTTACAAAGTTTTACTTAGTGTCATGACTGATTCTTGTCAAAGTTTTATTAATGCACCATGGCCTGTTATCCGGACTCGCCAGGGTACAGTCAGTACTAGCACGGATATGCAATCCTGCTAACCGAAATTTCATTTAGCCTTAGCTTAATTTTTAAGATGTTACACTTAAAAGGGTGCCGAATGCACCAACCCCACCCATACCTAAACTCACAATTTTTATCACATGCAATTTACTTTTTAATGCAATCAATGGGCTAAGTCTGCTTAATTTGTAGAACATAATTGGAAATCCACTCGAATTGAGCGAACTGTAATTTATTTTAGTGCATATACGTTCACACGGCCTACTCAGCTTAGTTCACAATCAGTTACCTAACGTTGACCTAAACACGATATCCCTGCCCGGGACAATGACATGTCTACCGCTGGGAACTCGCGCAACTCTCATCCAGTGATAAAGGGTATCTCCGACCGCTGGTAGACCGGTCCATCCCTTTGGTGGCTCCTTTTCCCTTATTCTTGATTTTACTTATATTCTTGGGCAATTTCCGAACTTGCTCTGTTTTCACCCCCTTCCCTTTGGCCACTATTGGAGATGTCGGTTACGTTTTGGTAAGAAACGTGCCGCGGAGAAGGCCGATAAACTCACATGGTGGCCATGACGAGGCCTGTCATTGTTGAAGCTTAGGTTATATATATTTTGTGGAAGTTGGTCAAAATCCAATTTGTTAGATATATGGTTAACTATTTTGTTATATGGTAAGAGTGTGATGTTGGACATCTTAGGTGGTAAAGGTGCTCAAGAGCGTAAATGTACTTCTGGAAAGTGGAAAGGCAGTTTGACTGGAAATAAACACCTTGAAAAGTTATTTGTTAATTGTTAAATTTATGTTTGCGTGTTGCACGTTACCAGCACGATTTGTTCGTTGTTGTGATGGAGTTAGGGCAATAATCTACTGGTTGTTGTTAATATTTAATATGAAGAAGCTTATATACGGTGGTATGCATGGAAATATTGTGGTGGAAAAGTAATTTTGTAATATCTTTCTAATTTCAGCATGGCTTCCACTTCTAAGGATGTCACTTATAGTGGATATCAAACGCACGCGTCCGAGGGCGATTATAGCGATAATGATCGTACGCCACCTAAACGGCGTTCACGCAAGCGGCGACACCACCGCGAGGGAAATCGGTACAATCTTCACGGGCATCGACTTCGGCGGATGATTCGGAGCGACCTCCTACCGAGGCGGAAACGCGACAACGGCATGCGTTACATGCTCAACGGTATTTGCGGCAAGCGCTAAAGGAACCAAATTATGTGCCTCCACCGCTTTTGTAAGTATTAGTAAAGTTTTTTGTTGGTAATTGTGAATTTTTCTATAATTGTTTTTTGCACTCGCTTATGCACTAACAATCCGTAATGTGACACAGGTATGTTTTGAGTGAAGAATGCCCGTATCCCAACCCCTGGCTGGCCCTGGGGGGATAGGACGGAGGTATTTATGTATAATAATGAACTGTGTTTTATTTTAGCTATTGGAAATTGTTGGTAAGGAGTTATGATTTTTGGGAAATCGGGGTATGTGGTGTTGAAAATTTCAGTGAAACTATAATACGTACTAGGTAACATAGTAACAATAATGGAATCTGACAGGGATCCAGATAGTGTGTTTGTTGAATGTGAAGACCAGGTTGAACGAACTATATCAACCACAACCACTGAACGGGCGATGTTTTCCACAGTGGCACCACCTATCTTCACGTTGCTGCCACGACGGGTGTCGGAACAACCTCTCGGATACCACGACGACCCAGAGTTACAGCTTCTACGGGCTGGCGTCCAGAAGTGCGGCGGCAACCTATTCCGCTTGAACCAGACGTTACAGTAATAGCTGCGTATCCAGGTCCGGAAAGGGACATTCCCCTGGAATTGTCCTCAGCTACAAGACGACGACGTTATTTCGCAGACTTGGATGACGAAATAACGCGATCCCAGGATCACTGTCGAAAAATGGCAGAAAAATGGCGGGGAGCAAAACAAAGTAGTACGGATACCAGCGATAATGGAGTTCGGCGCAGGCAACTTGTAGTTCCTGAGCAGTCAGAATATAGAAGAACATCGGGTGCAGCAAGACCGACACCATATATTCCACCTCCTTATCCACTGGGTGAGGATGAACCTCAGCGTGGAGTCGATGTGTTTAGACCTGAAGACCGCATCGCAATTGAGCGATCTCGCAGTCGCGCAGAGACTGCTTATAGGGAATCAGGCGAAAGCAGCGCTCGGGTGAAGCAGATAAGTCAAGGTGTTGACACGGCGGAACGGCGTATGCAATCCTTGGCACAAGAGATCGAACACTACCGCAGCGTCATCAGTCGGCACACTTCTGCGGATGAGTTTGAGGTTCGTGAAGCCGAGAATGTATTGTATCAGGCGTTTTCACCCCCTTCCCTTTGGCCACTATTGGAGATGTCGGTTACGTTTTGGTAAGAAACGTGCCGCGGAGAAGGCCGATAAACTCACAACTACATGTGATTAAATAAATGTTTAGCAAAAAGAATTCGATGTGGCAGTACTATGGCAAAACTTTTCCATTATATTAAGCATTAAAATAATGCCTACAATTTGACATAGAACGTTCGATATTTTGATACTGCCTGCTTAAGTTGTTCCTGCCCAAGTGTATCTATTCGTATTGATCATAGGTGTCGAGTAAGGGGATTCCACTAAGGATTCGGTAAGGTCCATTTCCAACCCCGTAATCAATTCTTTTCCGCAACCAAACTACTTCGCGAAACGTCCACCCCTCCTCTAAAGTCAAGGGACTCTCGACACCCATGGTATTAATTTATATTGATCCGACTTGCATTAAATGTACGTGTCATTTCACATGTATTTGCACAAACTATTCGGTTAACCTTTATGGGGTGTCTTGAGGGACTTCACAGCTCTAAATAGTTTATTGCACAATATGGATTACGGTTTTTTATATAAAACAATGCAATCTGGATTTTATCATTGGCGTAAAATTGCGTTTTCAATAAATTTTTATATAAACATTAATTCGGCACTGCACTATGGGAAAATATCTGGGCAATAAAAAAAACAAAATAAAAAAATATAAATCCTATTAAAAATTGTAAAAAAATTGTAATTATTGTAAAGCTAGGACTTCTTGTTATACCATGAATATTGTTATTTCTTTTGTTGTTATTAAGCAGTTGCTATATAAGGATCAGGGTAAAGCAAGAAACGTGTAGGCGTAGAATTTAATTTAGATAAAATTTATAGTTGTTTTAGTGCAAGGAAATTAATATACTAGATTTTTATATTAAAATAAATACGGATTTTGAGAATGTTTTTTAATTATGCTAGATACAAATCTATTACAGTAAAAGTATATGATCCGTATATCTTCATTTTTCATGTACTTTGGCTTATACTAATGTATGTCTTATTTTGTACATTTTTTATAGATTCAACTTTTTCTCGCAATCAAACGGCATGTGGGTCCATGAAAAAAAATATAAATAAAGAAATGCAAAAACAAAATAAAAATCATTTCATGTAATTGATTATCATTGGCATTGCTAGTTTTCATATTTTTCACAAGAATAAACAAATAACAAACTCATAATGATGCGCAACCTTTAAGTTTTAATATTTAATAGTAACCTTATACTGTAATTATTCCTGTTGCTTACACAGAATGTGTTACATCTAAACAGTGTTGGGGAAATGCTATGGGTACAAGTACTTCTAATATTCATAGTTGTCGTCATATACCGCATTTGTAAAGCTGCGAACTGAACTTATATTTATTGGGCTGCGAAGACTATTATCGGCTATGTAAATATATCTGAAATTGTCACAAAATCACATTACGACATTGGTTATATTATCTCAAAATGTGATGTAAGTGCCCGTATGATTATATGTGTGCACGGTACAGGACGAATTGAGCTATGCATGTTAGCTCATGGTCACAATCATCAATAGCTCCAGCGATTCTGGACGCAAGTATTTTGATTACGTTCAAATGTTGGCACGAATCGATTTTCGTCAACTATAAAATCGAAGGCGATAAAATGGCAAAAGTTCATATTTTATGTGTAAAATTCAGATGGCGCAATAACTGACTTATGGTTTATATCGTAGCAAATTTATTAAAAATTTGAGGACAAATTTTCGTTGGCGGAGGGGATAATGTGACTTACCGGACCATCGACAAATTGTTTTACCCCAATTCATCCAGCCTTATCATATTATGTTTATCTTACACACATTTATCGTGCAAAAAAATTGGTGCAAAGCCGTAATGTTTGCGTCATCTGCTTGTTTATTGCGTGTATAATCTACCAATTTTTTGGTATATGTGTATATGCGTTATGGGTATAATGGTATGGTGTTGGTAAACATTTGTTTCATGAGGCGAGTATGAAGTTGTTTGTAATAATGTGTAGTAATCGTGCGTCTTGCGCTTATTATAGATAGTATCGTGTATAATTCGTGTGTAATATCTTGAGTGTATGTATGATTCGTGTGTAATATCTTGTGTGTAATGTGTCGTAAATCGAGGTTGCCATCAACACTTAAAATTCCCAGCAATCATTAAATATATATCCTGCGTGAATAGGGCCCATAACGGGCAGGGGGGATGACCGGGACATATGCGGGTTTTGATGTCAAATACCATA
The DNA here is from genome assembly GCA_030248225.1 of Trileptium ribeirensis. Lineage (NCBI taxonomy): Eukaryota > Metazoa > Nematoda > Enoplea > Enoplida > Thoracostomopsidae > Trileptium > Trileptium ribeirensis. The sequence continues at coordinate 9,661 of JASANE010016996.1, forward strand.
GGGCACCCTATAAATTATCCACACCAAATTCGGCTTTAATTGGCCCAATCGTTAAGGAGTTACGTACCTCATCCCCTCGGTAATTTCTGGCCCTAATAATTTATTTTATTCTAAAAAATTATAAGTTTAAGTTTAAGAGAGTTTAAAACAATTAAAAATTTTAAAATTTGTGTGCCAGGGCTACAGTTTAGGTACCTATCGGATTTGAGTGTAAGCCCTGGGTGCCTTAACCATTACACTTACATTAGCGGAAATGTAAGTGTGTTTCTGCTGGATTTTCACAAAAATTGTTTTGAGTTAGGGATTCCGAGAGTTTCATAAAAAGATATTCTCTAACGCGCAAATTTTCGTTTAAGTTTGGGAGCGGATTTCTCAATTCCAAGAATTTCTACTTCTTAACTGTGTAAACCTCGCTTTAGAGAAACTCCTAGGTTTCTGGTCCGGGATAAAAGTTTATTTAAGCTCACGCACGCTAAGATTAGGCTCAGTTTTAACCCTAACAACCGGTGACTCAAGTCGTATAAGAGTGCTCGTACGCGGTGTGTTCAATCGGTGTGATTTGCTGTGTTCTGCATCTTACCTGTGCATAACGTAAGTGTATAATTGTATGCGTTTTATGTGTGCTTTGTATTTCTGGTTGTAATAAACCTTGCGTTTAGATTGACACACTTTCAATGTACACACACAAAAAGAATAAATAAACTACACAATATGTATCAATTGCTCTTTGACCTTGTTCGTTTGCGTGCTTCCCTATTACTAAGGTTAAGGTAGGACTCACGCGGGCTACACAGAGTTACACGCATAACCTGGGTACATAATTAATTTTCCTATTCATGTGTAACGCAGTTGCAGCGCGTGCCAACATTACGTTTAGTATTGGGTTCCACTAGTATGCCACCGTGTTACGGAAGAGTGTGACTTGTGTAACTACATTTCTAGGCGGAACATGGTTACGCCTTCGAACTGTGTTACGCGTAACTAGATAACATCATGTAATCAGGTTACGCTAGCCTAAAGAATTACAGTCATCGACACTAGTACGTAGCCTGGTTACATAATGTTAGTTACGCGTAACAACATTATTAGGCGTAATCATTTTACGCTGAGGAATGAAGTTACACAAGTTACGCTAGCATGTAACCGGGTTACGGAACAGTGTAACTTGTGTAACCCCATACTCCAGCGTAACTTGCTTACGCTGTATCGCAGCGGCACGTAACTTTGTACAGTAGTGTAACCGGGTTACGCTTGTCCACCATATTACGCGTAACCTAGTTACATCGCGTAACCCAGTTACTCGCAGCGTAACATTTGTAACTCCGTACAAGGAAGTAATTCAGTTACACGAAATAGAAGCTTACGTAAGTCCGTACATCAATGTAACTCGGTTACACAATTTAGGTTTTTACTTGTTACACAATTGTGTAACTGTGTTACGCGTGAATATAACACGCTGTAACCGTATACAAAGTTGTACCGGGTTACGTATGCGTAACCTGTTACAAAAATCGCGTAACTGCATACTGTGGCGTAACCCGGTTACATGAGAGTACCTCCTTACGAAGCCAGAACGCTGCACACAACTCTCTGTGAAAGCCGCGGTACTGTTATTTTAACACAAACTGTGAATAGTATTTTACACTATTTAGTGTTACATTTTTAGTTGCTGAAAGTTAATGCCTCAACGTTTTATAACCATACGTTGACTGATGATTTTGATATGGATGTAATGAAGCGGCAGGGCCATTCACACGGGCTGTATCCATCTTCGTGCAATTACAAGAATATTACGTATAATTGTTGTAAAAATTGTGCAGGACAGATTAAAGTGTTGTAACGGTACTGTAGTATTATCGTTTCGAACAGATTTGATGATTTTAAAAACGACAAAAATACATCGATACATCGAAAGAACCTAGACCATGTGAACACGAGCTATTTAGTTTTTTCTAAAAAAACATTTTATACATATATAGTTTGTATTAAATGTTTCTATATTTATCAGATAAAAATGTCTCAACGATGTGTACCAGAATTGCGCAAAATATGTACAAAGTTTAGTGATTGCATATCATTCTATGCATATAATATTGTACAGCGCGATTATATAATTACAAATTAAGAAATCTACAAGCTGGATAAATCACAAATAGGTACAGTCCCGGCCAGAAATAAGTGCAATTCGAAATCGATCGAAAATTCGTTTAATCGCAATCGATTGAAATCGAAATTGATCGAAAATTCGTTTAATCGAAAAAGGGAATTTTAAAATTTTGAAATTTATCTAATTGCGCGAAAATCGAAAACGATCGAAATCGAAATCGATCGACATTTCGTTTAATCGAAATCGATCGAAATTTCGATCGATTATTTTGCACTTATTTCTGGCCGTGACTGTACATGTCTGATTTGAGGAAAGAATTGGCATAAATATCACATTTTGTAGATGGCTAGGGTCGGTCGGCCTATGAAGGGGGTGCGTAAATGGCTCAAAAGAGACGTGCGGTGCGGAGTTAACCAATAATTGCCCCATTGTGACAACTTTTCCTCATAATTGCGAAATTTTCCGCGACCAGTTTTCGCAGGAGGAGTAAGTGTGTTTTGGAAGAGGAGGTCCGACCATTAAGTGATAGCCCCTCTGATAGCTATAATTATATTGTAAATATTTTGTTCAAAATTTAGCATACTTTACTCAAATATCCCGAGCAGATTATGAACTGTTATGTTTAAATTGAGGTTGTGATATATCTATTATTCCATGTTTACAGGTGTGTTGCCAATCTTTTTCTTTGCGTGCTTTCGTATCGAACCCGGAAAAAACTTCATAAAACAGTGATTTGCGCGTGCCATTCCAAACCATGCAATCGTGGTTCAAAGCATGGTGCCGGCTTACGCTTGTAACACATTGCACGAAACACAAATTTTATTAGGACGGATGCTAAAGGCTTGGTATTTTTGCATTCAGTTAATGTTATATTAAATATAACTAAGAATAATAAACTATATTGCGTGATTTAGCAGTTTTCTAGATTGACTTGTTTTGCAGCAACGACTGCGAGATGTATTTGTCACCTGCAGGCTCATGTGTTGATATAAAAGAGTAGTAAAAATAAATTACCCAATTGATTCGAGAACCAGATCTTATTCTACATTTAATGGACTAAAGGATAATGTGGACATTATATTTTTCGGATCGTACGGGCTTATTTTTGATACGTTAGCCGCATTTGAAGATGCCATGATCTAAATAATCGTATACCTTTTACATATTAATACAGTAGTTATTAGAAGAACATTATATATTAGTCTTGATTGAAGTACGTATGACTGTGATTGTATGTTTTTTCCTGTACGACTGTTTCAAAGCTTAAGGCAAATTGACGAGATTTGAAGATAATACTTCCTTGCATTGTATATAATTTTAAGACGCGGTTGAGATTCTGGATGTTTTAACATTACCCTCGCAAAACAGTCGAATACTACATACTTGCCAAGAATTCTGGGCCCAAATTGCCACATTTAAAGTTTTTCGCATGAGGATGGCACGTTTTGCATGAAACGTTATTTCCATTTGCGCAATATTCTTTATTCATCTATATTCGCAGCTTACCAATCAAACGCATTGCTGACTTCGAGGTAATTCCGCTTAATACGCTCGTATCAGTTAAAAGTACATCAATTAAGCTCGCATTTTGTAGCATATATATACAAGGTAACAATGCTACGATGTAACATATAAAATACATGTTTTTCATGTAAAATTTTCGGACAATGTTTAAAAAATTTAAGTTAATGTTCACTACTTGTTTCGATACACGTTCTCATGCAAATGGTATTTTGATACAGGATTTTTTCAAAATGTAACCATTAGAATAGCCACAAAACATATTCCGACTGTCAAAGTATATATTTGGGAAATATTAACATAAATATATCAGGCTAATTTCCAAAGTTTAATAAAGACAATTATATAGTGCAAATATACATTAATACTGAAATAAGCTATAATGCGTGGTTCACATTGAGATGCGTGCACTTATTGCACACGATTGTGCAAGAACCGCATTGCTCGTTACACTGCAGTTATTACTTAAGTACAATATTATCAGTCGCTACAACATTCGTGCAACAGCTGACATTTTCTGAACAACTAGCGCATGCTGAGAACACGCAACTAATGCAGGTTTCACAAATCAATGAGTGTAATAAGTGAGCAGTTTTGTCTTTAACAACCGTTTGTAGGAAACTAAAATCTCTAATACACGGTTATATAATATTTTAGTTTCTTGCAAACGCGCGCTAGAGATTTTTGTCTTTAATGACTGCTTGTTTGATATTTATATCCGTTACAGATAGCTGTAAGAGACTAGTTTTATATAGATAGCCAATAAATACAGAAATCTCCAACAGCTAGCTGTTAGAGACTAAAATCTCTTACAGCTATCCATAGTAGATTTTTTGTCTATAATGGCTAGCTGTTTGAAACCTTTGTCTCTTACAACCAGCTATAACATACAGAAGTCTCTAACAGCTATCCATTACAATTTTAAATAACTGACGGTTGGCTGTAAAATATTTTTGTATATTACAACTAGCTGTAAGGGACATAAGTTTCTAACAGCTAGCCATTAGAGACAAAAATCTATAACGGCTAACTGCATGAGATTTTAGTCTCTTATAGCTAGCTGTTAGAGATTATTGTAGTGCATGAAAATGATATCATACGTTATATATTTATAAGATAATCAGATACTAGCATACGATTCGTTAGGCTCAAAGCTTGTTTTACAAAAATACTTTGTGGGCCCCAGTTAAGAACAGCCATAAATCAAAAATTGTGGTCGGCGTTTAAGATCAAATATTTGAATCTCGTTTCCCCTCAAATGTGCGACGTCCTGTATCGCTGAATAATCGGGTTTCTAGGGTATATTTGACAGCAATATAACAGTGGCATTAGAAATACCCCAAAATCAAAATTTTCATGTTTGAACCGAGACATGCGAATTTGAATTCAGTTTTGGTCCGTACTTTCAAAACCGCGCATCCAGCTACGATAGAGGGATAGTGTGTTACCCCAGAGACGTTGAACGCCCTCGGCGCGAAGCAACGAACCCGCATGACAGCTTGCCCGACACCACCTCAAAGGTGCGCATCCCCTTTCCCCGACAACCGGCTCACCTGTGCTAGGAAGAACCGAAGGCAGTCTCCCCCGAGGCCAAGATTACTCCGTCATACCCTCAGACTCTGAGCATGTATAGCTATATTCCTTACAATTTGGATGATTTGTATGAATATGCTTTTCTTGTATTGCACATAAATTCGCAAGGTCCGAAATCCCGCGACAATAGTGGGTGCATTGGGGAGGCCTTGGCCTACAATTCTGGACGTGGACTCCCCGCCACTCTTATCCTGTTGTGGTCTCTGTGTCTTCCGCTATTGCATGGCTTCATCGTTAATTTTTCAAACTGTGTCATACCAGTTATTTTATGGGAAGCCGAAACAATTAGTGAATGTCGCGTGCATGGCCGCTATACACTACACCAACATTCAGTTCAAAGATATATAATATTAAATTCTCGCGCAATGGATATTGTGTTTGTAAGCAATTATCAAAGTTTAAAAACCATATGCGGGAAATAGCTGTTTGTAATCCTGAATATCGTAGTCAGGAAATATAGATGTGCTTTATTGGAAGGTTTGTATAGTAGGATGATAGAGATAGATCAGGTACCGTGGTGTCGTGGAAATCCGGCGCTTGACTTTTTGTTTAGTCAGCTGCGGCTAGCCTTTCATGCCGGAATATATTGCCTAACGCGAAATGTTTGGAATTGTTTGGCTCAGGATTTAACAGTGGTATATGGTTGGATAACTATCAAGATTACAAGGATTGTAAAAAAACATTTTTAGCTCTGTCTTCAAAAATTGCAGCGTGGTTACGTGCACTCTGCACTTTGAGGTTTGTTTACGAATGCGAATTATTTCAAACGCAGCCTGACATTTATATAACCCTGCACAGTTTGGCAAGAGGGGGCAAATGCTACAGCATTTAATTGCGTTTGTGTAAACAATCAACTTTACCCATTCGTTTGTTTCTTAGTGAAACAACGACGACACACACGCGGTTTATGTAAAATTTCTAACTACTGTGGCCATGAGAATATCAATCACATCGCAACAGGAAATGATGCAAATGATAACGAATTGAGTTGTAAAATAGATTTCGTAAAATTTGTATACGCAATTTTCAGGGGTTGGCTGTTATCAGATTGCCAGTTGGTTGTTGAAACAGTAGTACAGTGTACGTGTGTGCCGAAATCCAATTTATTCGATTTCCAGTTTGTTACATAATTACATATTATATAAGATAATTTCATCGTACAATTATCATTATGTACCATCTAATAATGATGTATACTTATATTGCTGTTAGATTATAGAATTAATATATAAAAAGAAAGCGAGCGCGACGCGCGAAATTACCCCTAACAGAGTTTAAAAGCGCATGAAAATTTACGTAGTTGTGTAAGATCATCATTAAGCTGACGGATTCCAAAACTTTTTACATCGTAGTTGTATCTTGCAGGGCACCTGCCTTTGTGTTTTGACTGTTTCATTCATTTTTTCCCAAAAGTTTACAAAACTAAATCTGATTAACACAGCAATTTTGACCGTGTTCCACACCAAGTTATTTAGAGCCTGTGAGACTGAGAGACGACGGAGATAATGGTAGATATTGCAAGAATACATACAGCAACGTTTGCCCAAATCACCCGACCCCAAAGTTATATCCGCCCGTTGGTACCACCCTACATACCCCCCGTGCGCCTTCGTTGCTCGGAAAATGTGAACAAAAATCGGCAAAATAGAGTGAAAACTGGCAAAAATTCGTTTAAAATTGGCAAAAATTAAGGAGAGCTTCAATAGAGAAGGTCGTCATTGGTTTTAACCACACCAGGAGGCCCTCCACCACAACCCTAGGATATCCTGTCCCCGTCGACCTCGGCAACCCTACACCACCACCCCCCCTCTCCCCGAGACCTTAGAGCGTCACCATGTATGGTTTGAGAGTGTTCTTACTTGGCGCTTGCTATTGTCACGATTTCACTATAAATCATCCTTAGGTTCAGGCTGCGCACGTTACATGAAGACCCAATTTACAGGTATGACTCGAACATGACGGTTTATGCAACAGAAAGAGATAACAGCAAGAAATTGGTCTTTTGCAACAAAAAGTTCTTTAACAATCTGTAACATATAGCCATAAGAGATTCAAATTTCAAACAGCTGGCTATAAGAGCCTAAAATCTACAGGAATCATCTTTAACAGATTTTTGTCCCTATTGGCTAGCTGTTAGAAACTTTTGTCTCTTGCAGCCAGCCACAACATGCAAAAAACTCTTTCAGCCAATCATTAGATATTTAAAATTGTAATAAACATCTATTAGAGACATTTGTATTTTATAGCTGGCTGTAAGAGACAAAAGTTTATAACACTACGCATTAGAAACAAAAATCTCTTATCGCTAGCTAGAAGAAATTATATATTCTAACATCCAGCTGTTACAGATTTTTTCTTTGTTGGCTGGCTATAAAAGACTAAAGTCTCTTACAGCTCTCTGTTACAGATTTTAATCTCAAACAACGAGTCATTAAAGACAAAAATATCTAGCAGCTATTTGCATGAAACTAAAATCTCATATCACCAGCCATTAGAGATTTTAGTTACTCGCAGACGGTTGTTAAAGACAAAACTGTCCACTTTTTGCACTCATTATTCTGTGAAACCTGCATAACAACAACTGATAACAAAGCATGCCACGTTTGTTACGTGGAACCAAGTTGTTAAACAATTGTGGAGTAACGAGAAGTAGAATCCTTCTTGCACTGCAGCAAAATGTTTCCCCCGAAAACTTATTCCGCCCGGAAAAATTTTCCTAGGAAATTCTTTCCGCCCGGAAATAGTTTCCTAGGAAATTCTGTCCGCCCGGAAATGGTTTCCTAGGAAATTCTTTCCGCCCGGAAATAGTTTCCTAAAAAATTCTTTCCGCCCGGAAAAATTTTCCTAGGAAATTCTTTTCCCCAATATTAGTTTAATATTTATTTAAGAAAGGATTTTTAGGACTTAGAGTACGTATCTGATCTATAATATAGCATATGCTACAATGAGCGACGACAGCAATTACGACGATATAATGCATTTTCTAACTGCGAGGAATAACGGCGAAGCAAATTGCTATCCGATTGCAAAATGGAACAAATCGCCAGCTTCAAAGGTGAAAGATGCCAAACAAAAGCTTCGTTCCAAAGCTTCAAGGTACAAACTGGTTGAAGGTACGTTATATTCCAATATCAAGGGTAATCTGAAGAAGGTTGTCATCTCGGATAGAGACAAGCAGCGTATTTTGAAAGAATCTCATGATGATCGAGGGCACCTTGGCCGAGGTCGTACGTACTCAACTATTTCGGAGACATATACCTGGGAAAATTTGGTTGAAAGCGTTCGTGAGTATATTCGGTCATGCCCAAAATGTCAGAGAACAAATCCCGATGGATTCAATAAGGACGCCGCGCAACTCCATCCGCTGCCTGCGGTTGGCCCGTGGCATCATGTTGAGATAGACCTGATTGGGATGCCAGAGTGTGGTAACGGTAATAAGTACATCTTAACACTGGTCGATATTATGTCGAAATGGTCTGAAGCTGTCCCCATACGCGATAAAAGTGCACCGACCATTGCCACTGAACTAGACAAGATTTTTCTTCACAGGGATTTCCTATGGTTCTTTCATCGGATCAAGGACGGGAATTCGTAAATAGAATTCTAGAAAGCATGCTCAGCTTTAACAGCGTAGAAAAGCGCGTGTCCTCTGCTTATCATCCTAAAATCCAAGGTTTAGTAGAGCGTTTCAATCAGACGATTCAACGAATGCTGCTCAAGATGATTCGGGACCCAGACCAAAAAGACTGGGATTTGTATATTGATGAAATGCTATATGCTTACCGCACAGTGCCTCAGGGTACTACAAAGCAAAAACCGTTTGTAACGATGTTCGGCCGCGAAACCATCCAAATTGATATCATGACCGCCAGCATTTTAGAAGAGCAAGATCTACTTGAAAGGCTGAAGTCTTAGCGAGAAATTATCTGGAATACTGCAAAAGAGAACATTGTCTCGGTGCAGGCGAAAATGAAGGAAGCCTATGATAAACGCAGCAGTGGAAAACTCTTCTGTAAAGATGAACAAGTGCTACTCTATAATGCTAGGAAATCGCAGAGGAAAGGGTCAAAAATGGAGCAATCATGGACAGGCCCATTCAAAATACAGAAACCAGTAGGAAAAGGAGTTTATGTCATTGAACGAAATGGAGTTGCGCTAAAGAAGAAGGTAAACGCTTCTCTGCTAAAAAAGTTTGTTGAGCGAAGGACAACAGATTGCTTTCAAACATTTCGCCCGGTGGATAAATCATGGCAAAAAGAAATGTGTTCTCAGCTGGGATTAGCGAACCCAGCCCGCCTACACAATAAGTCCATGCCAAAGCAGCTGGAAGCGCCGAACGCTCATTTCTGTGCTTGGAGATGGTAACTGCTACGTCAGGGCTATTTCCTTCGCAATCGCTGGGACCGAGGAACATCATATGCGTCTGCGCGATGCAGTCCTTCATTTCATGACGGAGAACAGCAGTAAAATAACGAACTACACGGGCGATAAAAACTATATCATTCAAAGTAGAATGGTGGAGCCAGGCACATGGGCAACAGATGCTGAAATACTGTCTACTGCTGCTGTTCTAAATACGGGTGTCATCGTTACTGTCAATATGGTGATGAGTATTCATGGCTTCCGTATAGTTCCTCGGTGTTTGGTGAAAAATCACGCTATAGCTGTGCAATTTACTTAAAAAATCGCGACAATGAACATTTCTATTATGTGAAGTCTTAGATCAGCCATTGGAAACAGTTTGTTCTTTGTACTATATTGGTATTTTATATTTGTACTTGAATTAGAATTGAATTAGAATTTAAAATTTTTAATTTGTATTTTGCTGCATACGCTATACTGGCACTTAGAGCCTAATAGGTCGCCAAAAGACAGCTCTTGAATGCTTTTGACCGGGGGGGGGGAAGAATTTCCTAGGAAATTCTTTCCGCCAGGAAATATTTTCCTAGGAAACTATTTCCGGGCGGGATGGAAAAATTTTACGGGTGAAACATTTTACTGCAACACCGGTGCTGAAAAACTATCGGCCATTACCGCTTTACGCTGAAAAACTATCAAGCGATTACCGCTTGGCAATGAGCTGCGCGACTATGTGGCAAAGGAACCATGTGCTGCTCGACGACCGTGTGGTCAAACATATGATGGTATATTACATATGTCCCTTGCTGCTTTAAGTATTGTGTCATAACCGGAAATTTTCGTTGCAATTATTATCTGGGGGACACTATCCTGGCTTGCGGTGGTTGTGTAATTTACGCATATGGTTAAGTAGAAGTTGACCTACGAAGTGATAGAAATAAACTACCACATAATTAAATGGAACTTTATTTTATAGGGGTGTTCGAAAAGTGAAAATTTTATACCTTTCTGACACTTAACGCAGTGTAGGATTATAACATCACTAACAGGGCCTCTTAAGGATTCCAAATCGCGTACTTGGGTCAATTTGTCCCTCACCCGTAAGTACTTGTGGACCCCTAACCAGGCGTTTGAACACCCAACTTTCAATGCATCTGATCGCAACCAACATCACCAAGACTCCCCAATTTTTATAGCTCTACCCCTCCGCAGGGTCTGATACTAACTATCTCATTAAAAACCGGGGCCACTCACCCCCATGGGTCCGCGCAGGACCTGCTTAATCCACTTGGGACACAAAATTTTATCGTATTTAGCACGTAAAACGGCCTCTAACAGGCCACCTATTTATCTTATGCAAAAAATTCTAGTTTCATCAGTAGGCGACGAGCCAGGGCATGGATCAGACCCAGCCCCCGGCCGCCTACTCCTTTTGTTCTTTCGCAATTGCGAGAAACCCTCCAAATTTTTAAGAAATTGCGAGCGCCCATATAAATTTCCTTTTTGAAAACCTCGCGCCTACCAGTGCGAGGTTTAGGTTGTTTTCGTACACATATGTGTGGCTGAGCCTTAAAAGGGAGCGCTAGCTTAATGACCAACATTGCAGACGTTATATGTTGAGCAGCGGCAATATCATTGTTGTTTTGTATATTTTCTGTCAGCCGTTTTGTTATCCACTATGCGCGTATGTTGGTCAAATAAGGTTTGCATCTGCCAGAGCTGCGGCGCGTAAATTTAAATTTTCGAATGTTTAAAGTTTGGGAAGTCGCCAGAGAGCGGGCAGAGGAAGCAGACAGAGAGGGGGATAGGGGTTAGTATAAAACGAAAGGGCTCGACGCAGCGTGGGGCCAAGTCGAGGGTTTTGAAGTTGGCGGTTGTCGCACGTTTACGCAGCTCGTCATTTTAGTCGTTTTGCAAGTTTTCCTTTGGCTTTTTCCGAGTTTATTTTGCTTTTGACTTTCCCAGGAGTGGCTCTCGCTGTGTAGAGGCAGTGTGGAGTCCCTCCTGGCGTACTTTTTGTCGAAATTGCCTGCAAGGGCTGCCCTAGCTGGTGCTGGCGTGTCCAACGGATGCTCCGAGCACCCGCAAGTGCAAGCCCCGCCAAGATTGAAAAATCACGTTTAAATTTGTCACAAAGCTCTCGACTTGTTCCCCCACGCACCGGGTCACAATTTCAATTTCTGGACTCAGTGGGTGGAGAGTTTTATTACTGAAGTGATGTGTATAGGGATCGGGGAATAAGGAGTACACACAGGAAGGGGGTAATAGGCTGAAAGTGACGTGTTGACCTGGAGGCAGCCGCGAATGCAGACATCATTTCAACATAAGGAGGAATCGACCGTTAGACTACCTATAAATCTAGAGCACTATTCCCTGAGAGTTCTATTTATCATACAACTAACCATTCGTTCTAAAACAAGTTTTCCACGCTGTATAGGCACGGTAGGGAACTTAATAGATTTTAATTAAATAGTATAGGACCTCCGCGGTTCGAGTGGGCATGTCAGCACACTACGGGACCTCGGACCGCCCTATTTTCTTTTGAACCATGCCTGACGTTAGCGTTGGAAACTAACGCACACGCTTTCAGGTTTTGTTGGACTTGCGTCATAGGCCGGTCAGACGCGCGTGCCTCCAGGTCAACGGAATGAACGGCAGGTCAGTGAAAGATCAAAGGAAGTACGAGAATTAGAACCGGCGTGGTCACTTGCAAGCCAGGATACAGTCACATTTTGTGGCAACTAAGTAATAGGGACCCCCAACTGCACCTTCAAAACTCGAGTGAATGCCCAGAGTGATTTTCCAATTGAGTAAGGCCCGACAACCAAGAAATTTAAACATGTCACACACCGTGTTGACACGGTAAAGTATCTCGTCAACTTTTAACAATCAATAACTATAGTGGGGCGGATCCGGGCACTCCTATTGGAGTGACGTATCATAGCCCCTCGTGCGTTATGTCGCCCCGTTTCAGTTAAGCTTTAGCGAACTTCAAAAGCTCCTCCGAACGTAGAGTCTACAGTTTGAGGCTCTCAATCCAAAACGCTTTAGTTAAACAACGTGATAGCAGTCATTTCAGGTCAAAGGTGCTGCAAGTGACTACGGACCCTAATGCGAAATGGAAATGCCTTGAGAGGCGACATATCAAAAAGCCAGAGTAAACTGAAGTCAGCTGCGGCTTGTCAATCTGGCCTAAGTTCAAACAAAGTTACCCGAGTCCGCACCCTATAGTCGAGCTAGTGCCCTGAGGAGTTCCACTAACAAAATGCCCTCCAAATGTAAGCAAAATTGTCAGATGCGGATTTCCACACCGTGTAGACACGGTTGAGTCCTCGCTGGAGCAATTTATTTTTATGTTAAGAGCATAAGTTTGAAATCATAGGAAGGCAGCAACGTCGTCCTGAACCGGCGCGATGCAGCTATGACTTCCCGTTTTAATAAGGCTATCCGCTCTCCAGTTTGGCCCGGCGTAATCCGTTTTTCTATCGCGCTAGAAGTTACAATGTTCGATATAAGCTGACCGTTCGCAGGTGACCCCAGCCGTGGCGAAGCGAACTTAAGACGTAAATATGGAGAATGAGAGAACGCTTGGACACCGATAAATTCTCCTGTTGGAGCAGGTCTAGCGGAAAATTTGAGACGAGACATGTTTTATATTCGTACAGTGGTGTAAACTTTATAAAGTTCACATCACAAGTAACCATATTATGGGTATACTGCGAGATACCCACACTCATAATTCGGTATAAATGTTATACATACGTCTTTGAATATATAACTTTGCGTTACGTTAATAAAGTGTTAGAGTGTCACATATATGTTAAGCGATTCATTTTACCAATACAAGGCGGCGAACGAGAAATCAAAGGCCAATTTCAACTTTCTAGCGTCAAGTGTCGACCATAAAACTATATTCGGAAACTTAACTAAATCTAATGGTAAATTTCGGAAACCTGGTAAACACCGCCTACACGACAGTCTGCAATACCGACGGGTGGTTTAACAGCGGGACATTTAGGTAAGCCTTCTGTCCTCCGCCGCAATCAAAATTACCCACACTAGATAAGGGCCCTGGGATCAGTCCCCAGGTGTTGGCCAAAGCAGCACGTCGCAAACGGAGACCTCGCTTAGGCTAATCAAAGATTCCGTCAGGCCCGGGTTTACGTACCCAGGTTCGAGACAGAGGAACTCCCAGTTGCTACAGATTTTGAGTAAGCTGGGGGAAAGGCGGGTCAGCCTTAATACCTGTGAGCAGATTTAGTGGTTGACGCTCCCTCAGGGGGACATACATACTACTAGACACGTGGGGCATTATAGGGGCCAGATCGAACACCCTGGTAAACCCGCCGGCAACTCGCTAATCTAAACGATTCCCTTAGGGCAACCTGCAGTTCACCGGGGTGTCGTGGAAGCCGGGGTTGTCCGGGCACCACACCAATAAAATGGTGGTGCAGCTGGGACCACGTTGGGTCAGAACTGGTACTAGTACAGACGGACCTACAACTGGAACATGATGTCATATACTAGGACGTGTTCTAGGTAATTGGAAAACATAAAGCAAACCATACCAGTAGCTCAGAAGTAATTTATTCTATAATTCAATTTAGCATTGTATATCTTTTTTTATTATATTTGTTAGCTATAATGTATAACAAAGATTAAGTTGAAATATGAAAGGAAACTTAATAATTTCAACGTAACGTGCCTATTCCTTGCACCGACCGTTGCGTTTGTGGAATCTGACTCCGCTTCACAAAAAATATTTAAAGCCGTGTTCTCAAATTTTTCTTTAATTTAAAGCACTTTGTTCGTGCAGCAATTGCGCTTCCTGGTACGAAATGATGAAAATAAATAATCATTATTGTCTATTTCAAAATTCTACAGAACTGTACTTCTTAAAAAGTTATATATACTAATGAAATTAAACGCCGGTTTAAAAAACCCAAATAACTTCATTAAAAGATGCAACAGTATAGGAATAAAACGTATGATAGGGGCGCTGCCGTCTCCCTATAATAAAGCTAAAACAGGTATCATGTTTATTATTGGAAGGTTTAGTCGGTCTAGAGTCGCTCAGCTGTATTCTCTACAAAACGTCAAGTAATGTGTTGATGACGAACTGTTAGTGGAAGCCTTTTGCCGTGCTATAACCCGCAACCGAGCTACTGGGTGACAAACCACGAATAAAAGTCCTAAGTCGTGAGTTAAACGACTAGTGAGTGATAAATAACGACATAAAGTCAACCCGAAAACTGGCATCTTGCGGGTCATCGAACGTGTGGGATCTGGCCATCTAGGCGGCGCATTACAAGCTTCTGTGTCGCAGTCATCGACCTCTTTATATGTACGCTCATTCCAGCGTCTGTGCAACATTTACCGGCTTGGAGTGTAGACCGTGGTCATTGGAGCTGGAAACTCAGTGACCTCAACCGTCCGAGAAGAAGCGTGAAATTATCTTCACAGCAATCGCAGTTATGCTACTGTGTCCAGGGAAGTCGCGAGTCGTTATTTCTCTGTAGAAGACACGGCAAGTGAGCAAGCAGCCGCGCCGACATCTCTTCTTCGTGAGTCACGTGAAACATGAGTAAATGGCAAAGCTGTACATCCGTCATAGCAACAAATTAAAATCTCTAGCTGGAATATACGGACATACGAAAGCAAGGTTACGCCGAACTACTGGTCGACTAATTACAAACCAGATTCGAAGATAATTGCTGCAGTGTCTGAAAGTAGGATTTCTAGTAATAGAATATTGAAATTATGTGGCATTAAAATCTTTGCTACTTATGGTCATTACATGTTCTTTTATTCTGGTGCATCAGATAACGACGGGCAGTGCATTGGAAGTGTTGATTCGAACTCAACAAGAGAACAAGCAAGTGTTTATAGTCGCGTGGGCCCGCGAGTCGAAGAGCCTAACGGTTTTGCTTACGCTCGAAGCTTCTCGACATCTGCGCAGACCCAGTGGAGAAGGAATTGTTATTTGAAGAACTAGCGAGCTTCGTGTCCCTGAGATTTTGTTATGGTGGCCGGAGATGTTAATATTCAAGTAGGGCTAAACATTGCAAAATGAAACCCGTGTTGGCAATTTGTCAATCGGCAGGCCACCTGAAATTGACTAAAGATTGATTTTTGCTGAAACCAACTTCTTGTTTGCCGCATACACGAAATTCAAACATCGTCAACGGCACTGGCACTCACCAAACCCAATAGTTAAAACAACCAAATTACCTAGGTGAGCCAGAGCAACCTGGAGCCTGATCTGGTCCATTCTTGGCTGGTGGAGCCTCAAAGTCGTATTTTAATTTTTTTATTTCTGAAGAGGGCTTGAATTTCTCTATTATCTTCGATTTTTCTTTCTTTTGTCGACCCGATGAGTCTTATAGAAAATTCCAGGGTGCACGCTACTCGACTATCATATAGGCAACACTGCATGAAACCACTTATGCAAGTCCTCGGACATAGACGAAGCAATACTCGACCAAACAAAAATAAAATAGTAAGCAAACAAAGCTACGAAAACCTAATAAATAATGTGGATAAACCAAATTACCGCTGGTCGGACAACCCGGCCGATTTCAACCTTTACAAAAGCGGACTGTCTCACTTGTCGAAAGTATCAAGATTTATTTCGCCTGCTGACAGAGGCCTTCCTGAGACTCTATCGATCTTCATATTTTTTAATTGGCTGGATAAGTAACTCGTGACAGTATCGCGCTGACGCATTACTTTCTTAGGCTAATGATAGTTAACCAACTTTTAAAACTTTCTAGACGATTTTATCCTTCCGACCAATAGCCAGACAACACACCACACAAGTTTGGAGCGAGCATTCCAAGAGAATTCGAAAGAAATTTCAAACTACCAAAATATTCATTTTTGATTAATAGCCACTAATCATGGAATTATGACACTACGCAATCTTATACGTGGTTCACAAGATGCATGCAGTCGTTGCACAAGGTTACGCCAGAACCGCAGTGCTCGTTACACTACACTTGTCGTTACATTGTAATCACGACGTTATTAGTCGATACCAGCTTTGTGCAACAGCTGACATTTTTGAGCGACTCGTGTAACGACAAAGGTGGTTGATACGGTAGAAGCAAGCATTCTACAGCTTCGGTAAAATTCTTTATCAGAGAGTATAACAGCTAGATCAAAACTAGGTTATTACCGACTACCTTGGGCATTTGGTGCAATAAATTCGAAGAAAATGCGCGATATTGTAACAAAGGCACAGCTTTATAGAAACGAAGCATAACCCATTATGTTATTTTCTTGCGAAAATATAGTCACCTAGTTGTGCCTTTTACAGCTTTTGGCTATGTCCAAACTGAAGGTTGCGACATCGACGGTTCAAACCAATTTCTATTCGTTTTGCAAGTTGTCACCGTAAAGATTGACGAGCTCGGATAACAATTGGTTAAAATAGGATTCAATGCACCACGATATGACACGAAATGTGAACAAAACGCTATCATTGCGTGATAAATGTTATTGCGTATGACTATTTGCAGAAACCTGCCAAATGATGGGGACTAAAGTTTGTGGTAGCGCTAAAAAGCGCGCATACACGTAAGGCAGCGGCGGGAGGCGGACCCTTTTACCATTAGCCAAATGACGGGATGAGAAAGAAAGATATACCAAGAAGTAATGCCCCCCAAAGTTTTACCTGAAAATTTTGATAGTGCGACCTGCCAATGTTAAAATTACCCGTGCGCCTTCGGTGCAAGTGTGCGTAGTCTATCTCAGGGTGTCGAAGCCGCTTACTGGCGGGCAAGAGGCATTAGGTGTTGACTTAGAGTGTGGATAGCCTGCGCTTTGAGAAGGAAATGTAATTCAGGAGCGTCCTTTGGCCCTGCAAATTTTGCTCCAATTTAAATATTATGCGCCAATTTTTTTAGAATTTTCGGAATTTTAACCGGTCTTCTCTGTTATCCCAGACCGAAACTGGTCAATCTTGAAAGTATAGCAGTAGTTTTACTACCATTTACTCAGCTCGACGAGTCGGTTCAGAAAATGTCGTCCTTTTTGGCCATTTTCATAACAAGTTTATTAAATCTCTTTGTGTTCCTAATGGCACAAAATTCTTTGGATTCCCACCTTGGTACCCAAAAGTTTCGAAGAAAATTTTCTCTCTAAATGTATAACTTTATAAATAATTCGAACCGCAATGAGACCTGGTCGAATAGTGGGAAAATCAACACAATCAGTCCTTGGATTAAGAAGCTATTAATATTTATATGACATTTTAAGGTTAAGCCTTAGCCATATCCTAAGTCTAAAATCGGTTGCACTGGTCAATGCGGTTCGAATTCCCCTAAGTCTAAAATTCGCTCCAGCTAGTCAATGCGGTTCGAATGACATATAAAATTACATACCTATCGAGAAAAAATTCCGAAACTTTTGTGTACAACGTGGGACAAATGGAAGACCGAACCTAAAATTAAAAAATTGTCATAAAAATTGCTCAAATAGCTATTTTCTGACCCAGCTGGTTGAGCAGAGTCGAAGGGTTAAAAATTACCAGTAGATCTTCAAAATTGACCAATTTTGGACTTGGAAGGTTACCCGAATTGCCCATTTTACCGAATTGCTAAAATTTCGGCGCGTCTTTTGCCCGAAATAGGGGCGTGACGCGGGACGTACGGAGCATCAGCGGGTAATATGGGGGTACGACCGTTAAGGAGCTTACCATTTACTTACCATTTTAAACCTAAGCAACCTCCACTGCTTTAAACAACACGATCAGGATCGCAAATATATGGTGGCATTGTGATATCTATTTTGCACATTTCATAATTCCATTTATCGTACCTTTATGTATTCAGTTCGTAACTCCTTGTAGTCTTGTAATATATATAATTTTGCTGCGCTGCGTACAGCAACATGTATTTGTTTGCACATCTATTTAAAATTGTATATATGTAGGTATGTTTGATTTCTGATAAGGTATGTGTATGTGAAAAATTTTACACATATGCAAGTACATAAGATTTCTACGGATATGTATGCCGTTCATGTAATAATTGCACACTCGCTTATGTTTTCAATAGAATTTGGAATCTTGATAGCTTGTAATTAAGAATATTTTGACAAGCTAATAATTAAGAATACTAACATTTCGAGACAGGCTGCATCTCGCAGCGTAGTAGTTAATACAAATTTAGCGTATAAAATATAAAATTATTGTTTCATCATTATGAGTTTTTATTAGAAGAAAATTATTAGCAAATAATAATTGCACACTCGCTTATGTTTTCAATAGAATTTGGAATCTTGGTAGCTTGTAATTAAGAATATTTTGACAAGCTAATAATTAAGAATACTAACATTTCGAGACAGGCTGCATCTCGCAGCGTAGTAGTTAATACAAATTTAGCGTATAAAATATAAAATTATTGTTTGATCATTATGAGTTTTTATTAGAAGAAAATTATTACAGTAACATTAATTTAGACGTCGTTTATAATTTATGTATATATAAGCTAAATTGTTCGGAATTTTGAAAAGGAAATTTTTTGGCAAATTCTAAATTGTAATCACAGGATTAAATAATTAGAAAAAAATTGCAAAACTAAGGAGCTTACATGGCCACAATACATGCCTAGAAACACCTCTGCAAAATTTACGTAGAAAATCGACATACCATGACAGTGCAAACCGTATGGTGATATGGGCGCTTTGTGGTTTGTGCGGGGACAAAATGAGCTTACATAAACAGATCCAAGCGATACTGCACAAAAATTTACAAGGAATTTTAGAAAAAATCGGCATGTATATATAAATTTTAATATATTTATATATTTTGCATAGCAGCCGGAATTATCAAGTCGCGGACCTGGTTTTATACACAGTATTGCACATTTTTCAACATCATGGTACCATGTCACGGAATTCGCTGACTCTAAAAGTCGTTTCTTGCGGTAGCAAGGTAAAGTTAAGCAAAGGCGTAAAAGACTAAAATTTACCATATAGCGGTTGCAGATTGTAAATAAACGCTTTGACTTTTGAGCTTATAAATTGACAAAAATTTTACCAATATTTTAAATGCTGATATTTGTCGGTTCGTAACGTGACTAAAAGGAACAGTTCAAGATTTGATAAGGAAGATGGTAAAATTTAGACAGTTTTAATGTGGGTGTCAAATGAACTCATTTTGAATCGGCTGTCTGCTGCCGAAAAAACTCCATACAAATTGACCACTAATAAACTGCATTAGAGGTCTTACTATGAACCTAATTTACCTAATTTATTCATTTCAATTATTCTAAACCCGATATAATTCGATTCCGTTGAGATTTGGCAACACAAACGGTGTGATTCTAAATTCTAGCCATATTTACTAATACATATGTTGTAGCCGTTATCGCATAATTTTCAAGGTAAACCAAAGCCTGTTCGAACAACTTACGTGGATAGCTAACTCACATAAGTTTAAAAAAGATAAAATCAACTCTTTCTGCTGTAATTCGGGGCGGAAAATTTTTATCAGTTTTTTAATAACAATATCCAAATGAATAAACATGGTTGAAAAATAAAAACACTACAATTCGTCAGCAGTTGAAATTTAATTGAAAAAATGAAATGCTGCAGCAACAGTAAAAATTGCATTCGACGTACAAATGTAAACATACGATCAGTAAATATCCATCAGTGTAGTATCTATTAGTTCACTACGTCTGCAGTTAAATATTTTAAGTGTTACTGTGTCTAGTATATATTAAATCCTGCTTTCATTGTATTTTGAGAGCGCTAAAATCTGCTTTGTTATTTAAGGAAAAATACTGAGCGATTAATTTGCGAAATAGTAACATTTGCAACGACAACCTGTTAATGAACATACCGTGTTAACTGTGCCCGCTAATGTTAAAACACCATTCAAACCAGTTTATATTTCCCGTGGGAGTCGCAATGCGGGCTGGCAAACATTTCTGTACTTACTAGAGTATTACGTATGAAATAACACAACAATCGTGTTAGAGACCTGGAAGTCTGCGTAATGAGTTTAGTATTGAAGCACTATAATCGTAGGTTGAGCTCTAAACTTGCACCGTGGCTTATTAATTGCCGGTTTACGCAATTTGCTTAGTGCAGTTTTTGTTGAAAAGTGCAAATTCTATGCTACTTTAGGCAACATTCTGACGTGGAAGATTGGTCCAATCTATGTGTATATTTTACGGCACTCTGAATACCATTCATTGGTTATCTAGAGTACAGCATGGATATTTGCTGCGCATTCTGAGGTTTTCAGTGGGGTTTACGGTCAATGAACTACTCCCAGAATAGAGTACATCTTCGATAGTTTGGATATGTATTGCGTACAGTGCATCAACAATCGTCTATATAGGTTTTTTGATAGACTGAATATTATGGTTTAGTTTTAGAACCTAGCACTAATATTTCACGCATTTTCAGTTTTCAGTAGATTTAGAACATACATGCTGACGCGCCAAGGTCTCAGACCGGTGCTTTGGCGGGATCGCCTCAAAAAGCACCTATTGGGTCGGCATCAACGACGCGTCCAGGGGAATGGCGATACCTTCAGAGGAGGTAGACCAAGACCTCCCGGCAGGGGAGGCGGCGTTGCTTCGGCATGTATGGATCAGGGTAATTGAATCGATTACCAGAAAATAGTCTTCTTCAGAAGTCTCTCTATCTTTTATTCGGTAGTTCTCCCGTAGTACTTTTAGCTCGTTGAAAAATGGTAAACCTACCATGTTAACTGTAAATAGCTGACAGTGGTTTCGCATTTCAGTGTTTTACAGATGGCTTCTTAATGTATATATGTTGTGATCAGCACGCACTTTATACAACACATAAGGTAATAATACAAAGTTACAAGATCTATTAATTTGTAGCAATAAACAGTGTTGTTACAAAAATTATAAAAATTCCACAACTATTGCACTAACGATATTGCAAAGGTTGGAACTGTTATATATATCGCAGTTAGAGAGGTTTTTGACTATCGACCGGCCGTTGATTGGCGGATAATCCTGCCGGTTGACTTCAGAGCTGCTACAGCTTTAGTTTTTGTAGTAGATGACAAATGGACTGCAAACATGAACTTGATCACTCCATCTTGTCCTGAGTTATGGTTCAATACTATTCTTTGGGCCATGAACGAAAAATTCTTATGGGGTTGAAGGGGTCAAACTTTTAACTATCGGATATACCGGCTTATAAACCGCACAAAATAAGTCTTAGATCGCCTAGTTTGCGTAAAGATTTACAAGGTAAGAAAACTAACACGTCTCTAGGAGCTGTAGAGGCAGCTTGAATGTCCAATGTGTTGTACATTGGTAAATAAAGGGTTGGAAGAGTGCCTAATTCTGAACATTGCAACACTATAACCTGTTGCCAAAACAATCTTTTATCCATAGGTGAGGAACCGTGGCAGGTGAACTCAGCCCAGTTTGCAAGGATATTTGCGAATCTTCAGTAGAAGACATGTTTCATATTACCTAGAATATATCCAAAGGTTAACAATTTATACTATATATGAAAGCATTCATAAGTCTGAAATGACGCCCGACTGAATAACATAAATATGTTTAGCTGCCGGCGACACACTAACAGTCAACAATGTAGAAATTGCATGGGTAGGACCTTTTTCGCATAAGTTACGGCGCTGTAATTAAAAAATCTAGATAATTTTTTATTTGCCATTTATTAGCATTGCCTCACGGGCAGAAGTTTTCATCAAATCGGAAAATACCAACATGCATATACATATATATAAACCGTCGAACCTATTGCGTACACTGCGTGTATCACTTGTAGTCGATTAACGTTTCAACCTCTGTGCAGGAATGGTGCCTCAACATGAAATATGCATACATGCGTAATCGGGGGTCAGACGTCACGCATGGTTTAATTTTCATTACCCGGCTCTCAAATGAATGTCACCCTTTTAACAATTTCAGAAACTACATTCCATATATAAATTACACAAAACATTTCAACCTCCTGTACAGGAATGGCCTCTCAACATGAAATATGTATATATGCGTAACCGGGGGTCAGAGATCACGCATGGCATAAATTTTCATTACCCGGCTTTCAATAGACTGGCTCCGTTATAACAATTTCAGAAACTACACTTCATAACACATAACACAAAATTTAACATAATGCTATAATTAGGTTATCCATAATCCACTTTAGAACGCTTAGAATTTTCCACCAAAAGCTACGTTGTAAGTATAATTTGCAATTTACAGCTGATTTAGAAATGAAAGCCTGATCCGACGCCGGTGACCTGTTTCCACCGTTAAATACCTATAATCTGGCATATTTTTTATGGTTCCATTAACATTCTATTCATTCTGAATACTCACGTTTAAAACTGTTCCGTTAGGGTCATTTTGCCCAATATTCACCCAGCACATTTATACAGACAAAATGTAAAACTCTGTAGTCCCCTTGTCTTTTCAGCTGTATTCTGCGTGTATGTTGTATATAGTGTACCAGCCCAATCTTTATAAAAATGGCAGAAACGCGTAAAGTACAACGAATTTATAGGGAAGATGGGAATGGACAACCGGACACGGTGGAGTGTGGCCTCCGTATGAAATGATAATTGTATAGTGTCATTACTGTTGTTATAAAAATAAACAATTGTACTTCAATTATACTGTATTTGTATGGTCACACTCCACCGCCCGAAGGTGCCCGGGGTGATTTTGGTACCAAATCTGAAAGAGAGGATCACTATTAGTGGTGCCCGGTCGATCCTCGTGAACGAAAAAGTTGGAACATTGTGTGCATAAAATGTTTGCTTATTATATTATACTTGTTGTGCGGTGTTTATGGAACTTATCATGTACCATATACATGTGGGAAGGGGCATAAATTTGTCAGGACGAGTTTGATTTACCCATACTCAGGCCGATCAAGTTCAAATAGACCAAACGTTCGGTCAAAGGCGCCTGAAAATACTAGATACAAATTTCTAAGGCATCATTTTAAGGGTGCGACACGAAAATATAATTTTTGGGTTTTCTACTGAACTTAGGGAAACGGGGCTAACTGAACCCTCTTAAGGACTCTGCTAGGGTGTCAAATCGCCCCGGCGGGTCTTAAAATTTTGGATCCTCTAGATACTTACGGATCCCCAAACAGGCACTTAAGCCTCCAATTTTCTAAGCCTAAAAGGACACCCAAAATAATCTAAACTCCACGATTTTTGGAGCCCGAGACACTTATCGGGTTACCTAGCTGTTAGTCCGAAACCGGGGCCGCCCACCCAACGGGTAGGCTCAGGATCCCCTAAACCCGAACTTAACTTCAAAATTTTGGGTTCTAAGCAGCTAAAACGACCTCTAGCAGGCCTCTCATAGGAGCTACATTAAATCTTAAATTTTCATCAGTAGCCGGCCTGCCAGGGCATGATTCTGGTCCTGCCCCCGGCCGCCTATGTGCCGATATTCCTATGAGCAACCAGCGCCCTGAGCACCGGTATATCTTTCTCTCGAAATTTAGCCGCACCGACCAGCGGGCGGTTTTGTTGTTTAGGTCGCTTCTTGGCACCCTTTGGCTACTTTGCAGAGCGGCGAGCCCACATAACGGGGAATATTATTAATGCTGTTGGCGACGTTGCTTTGTGTATGTTTATTTATATATATATGAATATTTTGCCGTAGCGGTTTTTTTTGTTATTGGTACGAGAAGTCATCGCGCTTTTGTGTAGCTGCTAACATTGTTTGATGTATCTATTCGGCGGCATTTTCAATAGTTTTAAATTTGTACGCTTTACGCACTTTCAGCGACCAAGCGCGGTAATTGGACGGGGTGAGGAAACAGTATAAAAGTTGGTAGCCCGCAACAACAGTGGGACCAGTCGAGTCGTTATCTTCTAAAAATTGGTCGGGTTTTGGCGGCTGTCGCCAGTTTTGGTTTTTCTCCTTTGCTTTTGCTTCGGGTTTTTCAGCACTTTCGTTAGCCCGGGTGGGCTCTTCAGCATGCAGACGTGTGGAAGAGTCCCGCCCCCGAGGCTTTCTTTCGTCGTTCGGTTTTGCTTGAGCTTACGGACAAAGGGCAACCCTTGCGGGTGCGGTGGCGCCTGTTTGGATGCCTCGCGCTCCCGTAGGTGCTGCGCCCGGGCGGCGGAGAGTGGCCGGTGAGTTTCTGACCAACTTGTGATCGAAATTTAGGACAAAATTGAAAAAGGATCCCCCCATGCTCGACTGGTTACCCACCCACTGGGTAGTGCCGATTGAGGATGCCTAGTGGGTGCCTCGCTTGCTGGTATTAAAACGTGTTGTAAATTTCAGTCTTCAAATCATTTATCGGTGAACACGGTTGTCATTCGATGCGCTTCAGGAAACTTCACGGGAATTGATGCACGTGACAGCAGGAATAAATTTTGGTACATCGGAACCTATAGGGAGTTTCGTTGGATCGGGTGGACTCTTCTGCTGCGGACGCGTGGAAGAGGCCTGCGCGGGCACCTCCCGGGGCTTTAAAAGTTTCTGGCTTAGGCATAGGATTAGGGGCGGCCCTTGCGGGTGCTGGGGTGTCGGTTGGATCCCCGCGCTCCCGTAAGTGCTGCGCCCGTGCTCCAGCTATTTAGCAAGGACATCTCAGAACTTCAGGGTCGTCACAGTGACAAAAATGCCAGGCGTCCAACGCGAGGAATAATCTACGGCTGAGGTTGTAACAGCAAATTTTGGGTTGAGGGTTTGCGTTTCTAAAAGAGCACAGAATTGGAGCTCAAAAGGATCATTTCGTGTTTCAACTGCAAGGGGGGATGGGCAAGTTTTGGTCGCCTGAAACGTTCGTTCAAGCATAGTTCTTGTTCATGCATAATGCAATGTCTTTTCACGTACACCCAAGTGGGACACATCTTCGTTTTGTTGTGTACTGATGTTGTATTTAGCAAAACCTGGAAAGCCAATAAGTAAAAGCAATCTTGCGTACGTTCCTTTAAAAGGCTGAGTAGATTGATTCAAGCAAGACACTCTGTGGCAATAAAAAGGTAGGGCCCTCTTCGAGGTATGTTTAACACTAGTTGTCCTAAGTGCCGGTTCTGTTTGTTGCACGCCGCCTCCTCGATTGCTCACACCTACTTTACCGCCTTTCTGCCACACTTGCCCTGCTACCCACCTTAGTGTTTGCTTCACTGTTTCATAGTTAAATTTCAACTTTACCGCAAAATGTGTGCAATTTCACCCCCACAGCCAACTTAAATTTTCTTAATGCTTTAGCGAACTCCTTGCTCGTGCTCCGCATCCCCGCCCTGGCCTGTCAGTAACTTGTTTCAGCACGTAGGTCCCTTTGTGTATTGAGACAAATATCTCCCCCACATTCGGAACAACCCTCAAATACTGTAGACCGACCAGGGCCAGTTGGCTGAGCCCTGCCCTAAACTAGGGTAAAACTTTTGCCTCTGTCGTTCAAAAGGCCTAAGGTTACAGGTCGCCTCCTGACCGATGTAACTCTTTCGGAAACTGGTCCGTCAACGAAACTCCCACTCTGGAACGTGGTTCGCCCCCGACCATTGGGATTGAGGGAATGACGGGTCAGCCTTATTACCTGTGAGCAGGCTTAGGGGATGACCTCCCTCAGGGGGACCTCCATACCACTGAAGAATGCGTGGGCCATCATAGGGGGCGAGGCCGAACACCCTGGTAA
>JASANE010016999.1:0-17076 GCA_030248225.1 Trileptium ribeirensis
AACTTTCTAGTCAAAATGCTATGATGAGACACACCAGGTGATGCTGCTCGCACAGTTTCAATAAATACAGTTCATTGCCAAGGAAGCAGTTTCTGCTTTAGTTGCGGATGACGTTACTTCAGTTTCACCTGATTTACAAAGTTTAAAGCGCACTGGCAGGTGCTTGACGCAATTTATGTTAGCCAAGCATTCCCTAAGTACTTCTGCGTAAGCCACACTCTGTTGCCGAGTTGGACCGGTTTAATTCTAACGTATCCCACAGACTTCTGGATGTGTAAAATAGCTGCTACAAGCATTGACCTGGCTTTGATTTAACAAACATATTGCAGGTAATTATGAAAAATTCCTGCTAAAATTATGTGCCCTACTTACGTTTCACACGGCAAATTGGTTAGTTAATCTTTTTCTTTGGCTTTGGTCTTGTAATGGAGTTTTAATAATATATAATATATATTACATAATGTTTGGATCACAGATGAAGCAAAAATGTGAAAAATCTCAAACAAAATTTTTAAACCGGAATTCCGGTTCCGGTATGGTTTTTGCCCTTTGCCGGAACTGCAACCGGAACACGATTTTCGCCGGAACCGGAACCGGAACCGGAATTCCGGTTACTCCCTGATAGCTATATAGAACTTTCTGAAACATATAGAGCCCAATATTAGCGGAGTCGCACCTGTGGTTGGGTAGATATGGCGAATTTGATGTTTCCGGGATCCCAAACACCATTTAAAAACCCATTTTGACCTAAGCCTGCAGCGTAGGTGACCTTGACAACAGCAACATCTACGTAGCTTTATAGAGCTAAAGTTTTTGAACAAAATGAGCCCAAATGTGGCCACATAACACCTGTGGTTACCGAGATATGACCCATCACATGTGTTTGTGGGACCCCTAGGGATCCTACCTGGGCTATTTTGAACCCCCTTTTAGGGGAAGGGGTTGGAATCGGTTTTTGTGTCTAGCTAAAGGGCACAAATAGAGATTTTGAGAAACTTTCAAATGAGGTCTGGCACAACATGATCTGCTTGTCAGAAGTTGAGTTATGCATGTCACACGAAAAAAAAACCCGCAAACGAACGCTGCCAAATTTCACCCTCCTGGCTAGTAACAATTCATCGCTTCGCTCGTTTCGCCCACTCACTCAGAATTCAATTATGTTAAATCACCTGGCACACTATGGAACTTAGATCTAAAATGTTGCGCTTTATGGCGTATAATTTCACAACTTGACTTGTTTGTTATATTTTATCCGAATGTGCACGTAAACGTGCAGTTTAAGGCGCATGACTAAGTATTTTTAGTATATCGGTTATATGTGTATGTTATATACTGTTGCACCACATTTCCAAACGCGTCATCCGTACGACCCCAGTTATCGCAACTTCATGGGTGTGCTCATTCCGGACAATGTCCTTCGGCCAAACCCAAGAAGCTACGGAGTTTACCAAGTCGCCGGAGCGCTTCATGCGACGTGTTCGGCTTGAGCCGGATGCATTGCACACGTCACCTTCGTGGTACTGCCCGTAAGGTTGCACGGGAGGTTCACACCGTCACCTGCTCATAGGCCAAGGAGGCCATACCGCTGCTCTCTATCCTGGTCTCAGCTAGCGTGGAAATTCGCAGTAATCCACCATCAGCAAAGAAACCATCTTCAGCTATCAAACAGTTGAATAACAGTAAAGCTCCAGGTGGAGACGAAATACCGTCTGAATGTTGGAAAGCATGTGGTGCTGACGCGTTGGAACTTATTAAAAGGTACTATACGATGATGGTGCGAGCGTTGGACTTGTTGAAAGGTACTATACGATGTTGGTGCGAATAAAAATTCCCCGAAGGCTGGGAATGCGCAATTATTCTACCGCTAGTGACTACAAAGAAGTGACCGACAGGATTGGTCTAACTATACCGTGAAATAAGTTTGCCAAATATCGTCTTAAAAATTCTTGGTGGTAAATCGTATAAAAGACTGTCGTGAAATTACAATTCGTGAGTCTCAAGCCAGTTTTAGACGAGACAGAGGATGCGCTGATCATATTTACAGTGATATTCGCGAATAAAAAGACTAATTGTTGGTGTGTCAAAGACTTGAGTGAGACGACATTCGTTGACACCAATATCTCGGCAATTCGCAAACAATTTTCTGGAAATGGCCTTCGTTGGAAAACAGAATGGTTATCCTTTATCAAAGAAATGACCCAAAATCGTGAAGTTTTCAATTTCAACATTAGTCACATTATCAGTCTAATAGTGTGAAACACGCTGAAAGGACTTATCTCTGGTTGGCTGGTGTCAGCTGGAAGTTACAATTGGCTACATCATGGGAATTGACCAAATGCAATTGCGCCAAATTAATTTATTGCCACAGTGGTCCCAACTAGGGTCCGACAATCCCTTAACGTTTAACATTGGAACGTTTCCACAACAAAAGTCGGCAAGTAGTCCCCGAATCCGAAAATTAAGTGGGGCGACCCGAATTTCGGAAGACCGAAGCGGGCGATCTTGCCTTAATTTAAACAATTGAATTTTAAAATTGGGACTGCTATTTTAAATCGGTGGCGGTACCAAACAAAGGGGGGGGGGGGGGTGGGGGGGGGGGGGTGTTTTTTTTTTTTTTTTTTTTTTTTTTTTTTTTTATTATTTTTTTTTTTATTTTTTTTTTTTTTTTATTTATTTTTATTTTTTTTTTCAAATAATTTTTTTTTTTTTTTTTTTTTTTTTAAAAAAAAAAAAAAAAAAAAGGAAATTCCTTAGATTACTTTTGGATTACGGGTTAGTTTAAGAGGTGTCGTTACTTTTTGGGGGGGGGCCTGTTAAATTTTTTTTTTTTTTTTTTTTTTTTTTTTTTTTTTTTTTTTTTTTTTTTTTTTTTTTTTTTTTTTTTTACGCTGGGGAGCGATCATCTAAGACCCGGTTAGGCCAAATTTTTTCCATTTCCCCCACTTTCCCCACCACCCTCGCCCCGACCTCACCCTACGGCAGCAAAATCAAAACCAAAGAAAATTTTCCCGAGGAACGTTTTGTCCAATGTTTGAAAAATCAATATTTCTGGGCAAGGGTCGACGAAAAATATTTTCGGACCCACATCTGCACAAGAATAGTGTTCCCCCAAAAATTGTATTAAGCAAAGTTGTACATCTTGATGTTTAAATCCCATTTTATCCTAACACTGCGAAGCGTAGCAAAGCATTATTTACATTTTTGTAGTACCATATTTCCTCTTCTAAATGAGCACAATTTGATTGAGCTACACCGGTTGTCGAGATGCAATAAATAGCATGATTTTTCGGACCACTTCTAGGCCGTACCCGAGCACGGTGGGCTCGCTTTTTAAAAAATTATAGAATCGGACTTCGCGCGCAAATCAAGGCAATAAAATTGAAGTTTTTGAGCTATCGCGCAAATCAATCTGCCCAACCAAAGTTGAGTAATGCGTACAACCATAAAAACCCAATTACATGCAATGTTAAATTTCACAACTATACGGCTGGTTCGCAGTAAGGATGCTCTTCGTTCGTTTCATTCACTACACTTAGAATTCAGTTATTTAGCTTCCATAACAGGGCCGCGAATTTGTCCTACTGAGATACAGATATTTTTTAATCGGTTCCTGCCGATTATAAGCCTAACTCCGAATTTGCAACCATGTAAAGATATTTTAATTGTGCTTACACCATATGTAACAGATCTATTCTGAATCATTACGCAATAGATTAATTTTCACCACAGTGTAATGGGCAACATTATTGAACCCCGAGCGCCTGTCCGTTATAGCGATTAGAGCAAAATAATTGGTATTGAACAAAATTTATGTTTTCTTTCCTGAGAGAGTACGTATACGAACTATTTATTTGTGCTTTTATTATACCGTTTGTAAATGACTCTATGATTGTTATGGGCATATGTGTCGGCCATGTGAAACTTGCATGACTTAGCTGTTCACTATAATAATAATTCGTAAATAATTATTGTGTTTTAGTCCTCCGGGTCTGATAGGATACATCCTGGTATTTTACCGGTCCTGGCCTACCACCCTTATTTGTTGTATCTCATTTTATTATGTACCAGAAATAGTTACGAAATGTTGTAAAAGGATATTCTTCTGCACACACGTATACCGCAGGCTCAGTTGGGTATCTCATAGTACCTTACCAGTCCCGACCCGTGATTTGCAGTCGTATCAGTTGACTTTGTAAACTGTAAAAATCTCACATGACGGTATGTGATAGAAAAGAATGACTTTAGGTTAAAGGTGAGGAAAATTAGTACTCTAGGGAACCATTCCCAACAGCCCCTAGAAGCAAAACGTATCTAGAGCTGTAGCTGTTCGGCGTACAGCGAACATCAAATTCACTAAAATATGAAATTTACAAGTATGAAACATAAATTATCAAATTCTCAGTGTTCATTTTCACTGGGAAAAGCAGAAGATTTTAGTAAATCAAATAAATTTTAAAGTGTCAATTCCGAATCCTCAGGATTAAGGGTCATCGCTGCTCCGGAACATCTTGGAATTCGTAGGAGCGGGCCAGACTTTTCTGACACAAAAACTTTTCGATCTTTCCAATGAGACCGGTCTTGTACAAATCCGTCCAAGATTCACGGGCTTATTAAGAAATAACTCGGTAAATTTCGGTATTTGGATGAGTTAGAAATATTTTAATAATCGATATAAAAATTATAGTAAGGTTCTATGGACTCTTGGGTTTTATTTGAGCCCGGGGTATGAATCCACTGTGCCCACCTTGGGTGCAGTGACCCCATGAAAATTACGGAAATGTTCCGATGGCACGTCAGCCATCATAGTGTTCCCGGCATTGGATCAGATCCAAAAAAGTCACTAATCTTCAGAATGCACCTCCAACCCGTTTGAGGCCCCTGAACCCTTTGTTTTTCCTAACCTGGACGGGCTCACCTGAGAGCCCTGTTTCACCTTTTTCGTCATACCCCCATGACATCAGGTATCAAAATGATCGACCGCAGCAGCCGAGTCCGAATCCGAGGCTTCCGAATCCGAGCCTCGATTAGCTACCTGGGTAAGGAATTGAGAGTCCTTTCAAATGTCCCACTACAGTGCTTATTTGTTTACTCCGTTGTTTGTTTTCGGAGAAAGGTACCATGTTAACACTGGTACCGTGACACCCGCCCCATATACAGTCACGGTCAGAAATAAGTGCAAAAAATCGATCGAAATTTCGATCGATTTCGATTAAACGAAATTTCGATCGATTTCGATCGATTTCGATTAAACGAAATTTCGATCGATTTCGATTTCGTTCGATTTCGATCGTTTTCGATTTTTGCGCAATTAGATAAATTTCAAAATTTTAAAATTTCGATTTTTTTCGATTAAACGAAATTTCGATCGATTTCGATTAAACGAATTTTCGATCGATTGCGATTTCGATCGATTTCGATTTCGATCGTTTTCGATTGCACTTATTTCTGGCCAGGACTGTATATGTATATATATCAGGGGCAACCGAAATGGCGGTTACGGTTCCGGCGAAAATTGTGTTCCGGTTGCGGTTAGGCAAAGGGCAAAAATCATACCGGAACCGGAATTCCGGTTTAAAATTTTCCGTATTTTTGCTTCATCTGTGGTCCAAACATATATATGTAATATATACACAATGACCAAGTCCCAATACAACAAAACAAAAGAAAGATTAATTCAGCAATTTGCAGTGTGAAACGTAGGTAAGATAATAATTTTAGTAAAAGTTTTGCATCTTAACCTGCATGAGTTTGTTAAATTTTACGTATTCAGAAGTCTGCGCTCTGTGGTAGAATTAAATCGGTCCAACTCTGTAACAGAGTATGGGCTATGTGGAAGTACTTAGGTGTAAGCGTGACTAACATAATTGCGTTAAGCACCAGCCAGTGCGCTTGTAAACTTTGTAAACCAGTCTACATTGAGGTAAAGTAGCGTTATCTGCAACTTAGCCAGAAACATCGTTGTTGGCAATGAACTATATTTTTTGAAACTGTATCACAATCGCAATATCATAGTTTGTAGCATTCTGATTAGAAAGTTATCATCATTTTCATCTAACTAACGGGCACTGGTTGCTCAACAATGGCCTAAACAGTGCCTCTAAACACTCATCAGAAAATTATAGTACATATAACTTCTATCATTTTCTCTTAGAACCATATATACCAATAATCTCAAGTTTGCTATAGAATAACGTATAACAAACGGTTGTGTAGTAAAGGGAGGCGACTGGAGACAGGGCGAAAGTGGATAGTGTACGCTCCATGCGTTATAAGCATATTCAGTTTGACGTAACATATGCTAGGGTATGGACAGAAGGAATGTTTGCTCTGGCGCTCCAAAACCTACATATTGATCGACAGAGGATTTAGGCGTCCCAGAAATTGGGACAAAACGTCGGGAAAATCGGTGATTTTGCTGCCGTAAGGTCGGGGCGATGGATGGAATGGAAAATTTGGCAACCGCAGACGACGCTCGTAAAATTTAACAGGCGTACGACACTAACTACCCGTAATCCAAAGTAATCTAAGGAATTTCCTTTTGTTTGGGACCGCCACCGATTTAAAATAGCAGTCCCAATTTTAAAATTCAATTGTTTAAATTAATAAAAGACCGAAACTTTGGTCTTCCGAAATTGGGTCGCCCCACTTAATTTTCGGATTCGGGGACTACTTGCCGACTTTCGTTGTGGAAACGATCCAATGTTAAACGTTAAGGGATTGTCGGACCCTAGTTGGGACCACTGTGGCAATAAATTAATTTGGCGCAATTGCATTTGGTCAATCCCAATGATGTAGCCAATTGTAACTTCCAGCTGACACCAGCCAGCCAGTATAAGTCCTTTCAGCACGTTTCACACTACTGAACTGGTCACGTGACTAATGTTGAACTTGAAAACTTCACGATTTTGCGCCATTTCTTTGATAAAGGATAACCATTTTGTTTTCCAACACCGGGCATTTCCGAAAAATTGTTTGCGAATTGCCGGTATATTGATGTCATCGAATAGTCGTCTCAGTCAAGTCTTTCACACACCAACAATTAGTCTTTTTATTCGCGAATATCACTGTAAATATGATCAGCGCATCCTCTGTCTCGTCTAAAACTGGCTTGAGACTCACGAATTGTAATTTCACGACAGTCTTTTATACGATTTACCACCAAGAATTTTTAAGACGATATTTGGCAAACTTATTTCACGGTATAGTTAGACCAATCCTGTCGGTCACTTCTTTGTAGTCACTAGCGGTAGAATAATTGCGCATTCCCAGCCTTCGGGGAATTTTTATTCGCACCAACATCGTATAGTACCTTTCAACAAGTCCAACGCTCGCACCAACATCGTATAGTACCTTTCAACAAGTCCAACGCGTCAGCACCACATGCTTTCCAACATTCAGACGGTATTTCGTCTCCACCTGGAGCTTTACTGTTATTCAACTGTTTGATAGCTGAAATAATTTTCTTTGCTGATGGTGGATTACTGCGAATTTCCACGCTAGCTGAGACCAGGATAGAGAGCAGCGGTATGGCCTCCTTGGCCTATGAGCAGGTGACGGTGTGAACCTCCCTGGGACCTTAATGGTAGTACCACGAAGGTGACGTGTGCAATGCATCCGGCGCAATCCGAACACGTCGCATGAAGCGCTCCGGCGACTTGGTAAACTCCGTAGCTTCTTGGGTTTGGCCGAAGGACATTGTCCGGAATGAGCACACCCATGAAGTTGCGATAACTGGGGTCGTACGGATGACGCGTTTGGAAATGCGTGGTGCAACAGTATATAACATACACATATAACCGATATACTAAAAATACTTAGTCATGCGCCTTAAACTGCACGTTTACGTGCACATTCGGATAAAATATAACAAACAAGTCAAGTTGT
The DNA here is from genome assembly GCA_030248225.1 of Trileptium ribeirensis. Taxonomy (NCBI): domain Eukaryota; kingdom Metazoa; phylum Nematoda; class Enoplea; order Enoplida; family Thoracostomopsidae; genus Trileptium; species Trileptium ribeirensis. The sequence goes on from JASANE010016999.1 coordinate 7,885, forward strand.
GAAATTATACGCCATAAAGCGCAACATTTTAGATCTAAGTTCCATAGTGTGCCAGGTGATTTAACATAATTGAATTCTGAGTGAGTGGGCGAAACGAGCGAAGCGATGAATTGTTACTAGCCAGGAGGGTGAAATTTGGCAGCGTTTGTTTGCGGGTTTTTTTTTCGTGTGACATGCATAACTCAACTTCTGACAAGCAGATCACGTCGTGCGATACCTCATTCGAAAGTTTGAAATCTCTATTTGTGCCCTTTAGCTAGACACAAAAACCGATTCCAACCCCTTCCCCTAAAAGGGGGTTCAAAATAGCCCAGGTAGGATCCCTAGGGGTCCCACAAACACATGTGATGGGTCATATCTCGGTAACCACAGGTGTTATGTGGCCACATTTGGGCTCATTTTGTTCAAAAACTTTAGCTCTATAAAGCTACGTAGATGTTGCTGTTGTCAAGGTCACCTACGCTGCAGGCTTAGGTCAAAATGGGTTTTTAAATGGTGTTTGGGATCCCGGAAACATCAAATTCGCCATATCTACCCAACCACAGGTGCGACTCCGCTAATATTGGGCTCAATATGTTCAGAAAGTTCTATATAGCTATCAGGGAGTAACCGGAATTCCGGTTCCGGTTCCGGTTTCGGCGAAAATCGTGTTCCGGTTGCGGTTCCGGCAAAGGGCAAAAACCATACCGGAACCGGAATTCCGGTTTAAAAATTTTGTTTGAAATTTTTCACATTTTTGCTTCATCTGTGATCCAAACATATGTAATATATATTATACAATGATCAAACTCCAATACAACCAAGCCAAAGAAAAGATTAACTAACCAATTTGCCGTGTGAAACGTAAGTAGGGCACATAATTTTAGCAGGAATTTTTCATAATTACCTGCAGGAGTTTGTTAAATCAAAGCCAGGTCGATGCTTGTAGCAGCTATTTTACACATCCAGAAGTCTGTGGGATACATTTGAATTAAACCGGTCCAACTCGGCAACAGAGTGTGGCTTACGCAGAAGTACTTAGCCTATGCTTGGCTAACATAAATTGCGTCAAGCACCAGCCGGTGCGCTTTAAACTTTGTAAATCAGGTGAAACTGAAGTAACGTTATCTGCAACGCAAGCAGAAACTGCTTCCTTGGCAATGAACTGTATTTATTGAAACTGTGCGAGCAGCATCACCTGTGTGTCTCATCTATAGCATTTTGACTAGAAAGTTATCATCATTATCATCTAACTGACGGGCACTGTTTGTCCAACGCTAGCCTAAACAGTGTCTCTGAACACTGATCAGAAAATTACCTTCTATCTATTATTTTATCTTAGAATCATATAAACCAATAATTTTAAGTTTGCTACAGAAGAACATGCAACAAACGTATGTGTAGTAAAGGGAGGCGACTGGAGACAGATCGAAAGTGTGTATTCTACGCTCCAAGCTTTGTAAGCACATTCGATTTGACGCAGTATACGCAGTGGTGTATAGTGGAAGGCATTTTTTTGCTCTGAATGTCCAAAACCCGACATATTTGATCGATAAATAAACATTATTAGCTTCCTCAGTCTCTTTAAAGTTTCAGAAAGGCAATAATACCATCGCAATACATTAAGTTTAATGTAAAAGTTATTTTTAATGCATTTTAAATCCACTATACCTTCATTTCTTCCATCATCTGTTTTACTATATATAAATTTCGAAGACCAGGTTCCGGTTCCGGTTCCGGTTCCGGATCCGGTTTAAATGGACGGTTCCGGTTACTGGTTCCGGTTCCGGTAAATTTCGGTTCCGGTTATTCCCTGATAGCTATATACGCTGCTCTGCTATTGACTTCACATGTCGAGCAGTGATGGGGTAAGATGGGTTGTAAATGGGCCTTGGGACCTCGAAAACACCAAATTGGCCATATCTCACCAACTACTGGAGCGATTCGGCTAAGATTGGATTCATTTTGTTCAGAATGTAAATCTCTATATAGCTATATACGCTGCGTTGCTATTGACCTCACCTGTCGAGTAGTTTGGGGTTAAGATGGGTTGTAAATGGCCCTTGGGACCCCGAAAACAACAAATTGGCCTCAACCACTGGACGATTCGGCTAAGATTGGGCTCATTTTGTTCAGAAAGCAAAGATCTATGGTTAGTTTCACGAAACCATGTCAATTTGGTCGGGGGGCTACATCGGCACTTTTTAGCCCATACTGTCTTTTGGAAGGAAATTTAATGTCGCTGTGGGGTGTAGTAATTGGCGTTCCGACAGTCACAATGAGGTATGGTTGATCTCTGTGCCCCTAACATAGCAGGAGCCAGAGAATCACAAACCGTATTGATCAAATGAGGCCAAAACACATGTCATAATATAAATGTTCGCCGTATCGCTAGCACGTGATAGATATGTGTGTTTTTCATTTCCCTGTGATCCTTTGATATTTGCTAATCTTTCCGCAAAAACTTGGGAGTAAGCATCGACACTGAAGCTGGCGTCAGACTTCCGGTAATTTGTTTCGTGACATGTAGCCCCCCCCCGAACTAGGTCAAATCTGGCAGCTTACATACGCTGGCAAATAACGTCAAAGTACACCACCGCCAAAAATGCTACATCATGATAATCGTAATCGGTACAGGTTTTATTGAAAAAAAGAATGTCAGCGTCTATTCATGTGTTGTTTAATTATGAGGTCGAAGGTCATAAAGTGCCTGGGCTCTCCATTCGCTGAAAATTTTGCCAGGGGGGCATGAACCAGGGGGCCCCTGGTTCCGAACTGGGGGTCCCCGATTTTGCCAGGGACATTTTTCCAAGAGAAAAACGGTTAAAAATCGTGCTAAATGGTTTTGATGCAGAGAAAAACCGATCTTGAAGCAAATTTTGACTAAATTTGAGAAATTTTTAGCTTCAGAAGGGAATTTCAGTACAAATTTTATGTACATTGTGCCGATTGGAAACAAAAAATTTTCGAAGAGGCGGTGAACCAGGAGGAGCCCAAAATTTTGCCAGGGGGCATGAACCGAGGGGCACCTGTTCTGAACCAGGGGGAACCGAAAAATGCCAGAGCCCCCCAATTTGGAGAGCCCAGGGTGCCAAGAATGGGAAATGTAGCCCCCCGACCTTACGAAAATTAAGGTAAAAATCCTAATCTAGCATACAGTCTTACAATAGGCCGAATAGAAACATAGTAACGCCCCACTAGAATCGACCCATGTATTAAAAAAAGTTTAATGAAAATGTAGCCCCCCCCGACCTGACATGTAGCCCCAACTAGGGTCTTTCAAAAGTACATGGTTTCGTGAAATGACCCCTATATAGCTATATGTGGTGCTCTACTATTTGAGATTTGTTTTGGATCTTCGACTTTAAAACGAAATGTATGTATTCGACTTTTATATACACTCAGAATTCACTTTCTTGGCCATAAGACAAGTCCCTAATTATTATATTAACAAATTCTTTAAAGTGGAATGGGCCATGATTCATCAAACTGCTAGAGAAGTATAAATGATACAAAACAGACGAAAATGGTAGTTTCGTAGCTTAGAAATATTTTGGTCAGATTTAAGGCCCTATCAAAAACTTCGTCATCACAAAATGTTAGCTGCAAAGAAACGTAAGCATAAAACTGATGTAGGCCATACTGCTAACAAGCCACTAAAATAACACGCGTTACATATATACAAACGTTTTTATTATGTATGCCAGCCAATCATAGAGTACCAAAAATAAAGTTTGAGAAAACCTTAACTCTCAGTATTTCGAACGTCTGCTCTACTATTTCCACAAAATCGAATTATAGATTCAATGTCGCATAACGCAACGGTAGCTGCAAACACAATATAGAGAAGAATACAAACTGTATATTTAATCACTACTACTCATTCCGTGTGCTATGATTTTATGCTTTCTATTGTTTGATTTGCCGAAGATATATTATGGCCACTTACCGTTGGGCCTTTAGTGCTCTAAATTTGAAAAAATACGCAATTATTGTACGAAATCCACAGCTTCATAGAAATGAAAGGTAACACGTTACAGTATTTTGTAGCAAAACTACATTATCCTAATTGTGCCTTTTACAACTTTTGGATGTCCAACCTTAAGGTGCGCGGACGATCGAAACCAATTCCGGTCATCAGCAAGGGGTTTTTTGGTCAAAAACATGTTCTTTTGAACACAATTTCTTATAAATGAACATCAAATTTAAAAATTACCATATAAATGAACAGGAACATTTAACCCCACCAAAACCATCGTTCGAAACCGAGTTTTTTGTTTGCAATATTTATAACTGTATGATTCACAATATTCATAAGCTATTATTCATAATGTATATAAAAGTAGTACACCAAACACGTTGTCTATGTATAATATAGCTTAAGTAATACACCCACATATACCTATGTAATATATGCTAGTTCGGTTACGTATAAGGGCATATTTAAGCGGTCATAGTGTTGTAAACTAGACCAGTCATATTTAAAAATAAACACTCACGGTTATAAATGCTCAAATTTTTGAACAGTACAATTTTTGAAAAAAAAACCTGGTCATCAGTATATGAATTATATCTTCTGGCGCTTAATACGAGTTTAATTACATAGCTAAAGTTCAGAGCTTGGATCTCATTTGTCTTTGTTTTACTCAAAATCTAATAAAGCCCAATGTTATCGGCAGTTAGGAGTCAGCCGACCGATGAGCTTAGAATTTATATCGAAATTATTGAACAAGAAACCTTTTGCTTCATAACCTCCAGTATGCACAAACACGTCATGGATCTGATGACCAACTTCCATATGTTCTCGCAGCAAATCATACGGCATCAATAAGTTCGATGTATCTAAAATGTACGTAAAATGCACGTATAAATTTAGACTACGGGTAAAATAATGCTATTCACCAATAGCTGTAAAACATAAAAATTGCTGCAGCATTTACACAATAATATAGGTATAATCCGTGACTTGACTCGAATAAATAGTTATGTCCACCAAACTGAAAATGTGCGGACGAATCTTTACCAATTTACAAAATAATAACTAGTAACTCTATTGAGATTGCAGAGCGTAGTGAAGCATACAAAACTTACACCGGTAATATGCTTCCCATGCCCGAAAACCCCCAAGTGCAAGCTATCTGCCTCTCAGGACGTCACAAATGTTCAGGGTTTACCGGGCTATTATGGGGGTTCCCGTTCCAAACCAGCTCCAAAACCCCAAAATTATGTAAAAACCCCGGGTTGGTCACCAACTTACTTATTGTATCTCTCCCTCACCTGGGTTTTCTTTTCTTCTTGGTTTCATTTGTTTTCGTGTTTTATTTTAGTGCTAATTTGCATAAATTAGCACTTGTTGTTTTTATTAGCTAACCAATGTTAACTTCAGTTTTTGTTTCTTTTGTTAGTCTCGAGCCAGCCGTCTTGGAGTGAGGTGACGCACGCTTAATATCCAGCCCGCTTCTTAAATAGGCTTGTTTTCTATATTCATCAGGCGTTTGACACAGTAAGTAGTAGGAAAAATGGGCGTTCTGGCGCAGATGATTAATGACCTGTCAAATTTTTAGGGGAAATAATGATTAATTACCTGTCAAAAATGATTAATTACCTGTCAAAAATGATTAATGACCCTTATATAATAAATACATATACATGTATACGTAATAATAGTCCCCCCTCCGCCCACGCATTATATAATATATACATACACATATATACGTAATACATATAATAATAGTCCCCCTCCGCCCACGCAACAAATAATATATACATACACATGTATACGTAATACATACATATGATGGTCCCCTCCACACAGACATTCATTATAATTAATGACTCATCACTTTGGAATGTTCTAGAAGCTTCCATTGGCACAATTCCAAAAATTCAACCAATCAGCGTCAGCAGAGAATACATGAAAAGGGTGGTGAAAAATGCAATTTCAACAGCATTAAACACCCCTAAACGCAGTCACCTTTTAGGAGATAAGTAGTATCATAATGTTTGGTTTCAGTTGGACGTGGAAAAACATGAAAAGGATTGTTTTCCTTGATTTTATATATCTAATATGGAATTGTTTATTGTTAAACACCTGAAGGATCTGTTAATTAACTTTCCTGTACCCATTGAAGCGAACAATGTCTCGGTACTCAGTTCAAGGTTGTTTGGAGCCGTTGCCAAAGATAAAATGCCGTACATAGTGTGTGCTAACTTCGTAAAACTGAAGTTCTTTAATGATGGATATTCCAATGTGCTGTGTGTTTTGGACGGACGCAAAAATGAAACTACTAGTGAACTGAAGTCCAGATTTACCCAAGAATTTAAAATAGAAGTCCGAGATAATGCGGGTGAGATAGTGACTGATCCAGATTTGATAATTTTTCTACACCTCCAATTCAAGAAATAAAGATATTCCAGAATGTTTGTTCAGTGATAAAAGAGTAGGTTACAACATTACGTGATGCGTGTTGAACAACTTTGGAAAGTACACCCACAATATTACTCAAATGGTGCGTGAGAGAGTTACATGTCGCTTTCGATGGTTCATACAGTTACTTTTTAAATATCTAACATTGATTTTCATATTGTGTTATAACAACCTGCACTATTGTAATGATTCGGTTTCTTGAGATCATATTTCATTTTGTATAAAATACAATTCTGCAGTCAGATATTAACACAAACATGTAAAATATGTTAATATCTGCTCAAAAATTCCAGCGACACCATGATGTGACTGCAGTTCATATCTGGGGGACATTGCAATGACGCCTCCCGGGGATACCACCTTTTGACACCGTTGCCGGCACCTCCATCTGCATATCCCCTCCAATCGTCACCTCCTTCTACAGCTGCTCTCCCACCAGCCAGTCCACCATCCTCTCCATCCACACCTCATCGTCCTCCAGGGGCGACTCCGGCTGTTGCACCGGTTGCTGCTGCGGCGGTTGCGGTCGCTGCTGCTGCTGCGGCGGTTGCTGCTGCGGTTGCGGTTGCCTGAAGTACCGCACAAGCAATTGCTCGCAACCTCTAAGGTTATCAATGGGCTCCCATGTAGGAGCCCACCTTACCAGCACCCTTGCCGAGGACCCAGGACCATCCTCCTAAAATAGAAAAATATAATTTGTTGATTAAAGTTGTAAAAAAAGATACTGCTAGACTGATCAATTTCTTTGAGCTGTAATTTTAAAAATCAATTAAAATATATTCTTATTGCTTAATTTAAATATAAAGTTGAGATATGCTTAATATAAATAATATAAAGTTGAAATTTGCTTAATTTCTTAACTCAATCTTTGCGCTAGTCTTGTCTTTCAAGTTATTGATAACATTTGATGCATTTATTAACTCAATCTTTGCGCCGGTCTTCTTTGAAGTTTACGTTGTTAAATGGCTTAACCAAGTCTTTGCATATATATTGTCCCTTAAGTTGATTAGATTTTTTGAAATGTCTAATTCAATATTTAACCCATCATTTAACATTTAACATTTAAAGGTATAAATGTTCTTAAAAATTTTGAAAATCTTACTATTTGGAGGATTTCCTCGACAGGAAAATATGCATTAGCGTTAGATGATATCGCAGACATAATAAACCTGTAATATAAACAAACACGTACTACTGGGGATCTGGAGGAGGTTCATCAGGCTCTTCTTCGGAACTAGGCATAAAGCAACGTGGTCTTAGTGTCATCCGCTGATGTGGATGAGGATCCCGCGGCACGAAATACATGTTGACAATGTCCCAAAACTCTGGTAAACTGCATACATATGTATGGTGGCTACACATATGAACCCCGTATTGTCGAAAGTGTCTGAACATGTTCATCAGAACCAGAACGCTGAACCGGACATGGTTGACCGGGATTCCATTCAAGTTCTGAATATGCCGCTCAATAGTATGATCTATACAAGCTTCGTTGCTTTGAAAATATAAATTACAATAAATGCACTGTGGCATTTGAATTTTTCTAAAAATATAACAAAAAGTCATAAAATTACGGTGTAAATGCGAAATAATTACGTAAAAAATTTTCAATTATTAACATCAATGCTGCAAAAGTGATACGAATATGGCCCAACCATCCATGTTATCAAACGACTATGTGAGCTAACCGATACAATGTACTAAGCCTCATGACAACATAAATGAAGTTCAAATTCAAAACCATCAATTGCCATCCCTGCTCAATGAAAACTTTTGCATCCATGTCATGTACTATTTAAACCCCATATTTTCCCGGTTAGTCAAACACACTTACAATTATGAATAATGCTTTCTATTAAGTAGACTAAACCCAATTGTTATAAGTATAATCTAGAAGTTCATATTGCATAAATTTTTGTTGGACAATATGTGCTTACAATGATGATTAATGTTTGTTACTACCTAGGCTAAACCCAACAGTGATAAGTTTAAGCTAGGAGTTGATATTATAAATTTTTATTGAATAAAACGATTTTACAATTGGACAACCCAGTATGCAGTCAGAGTTTTGTCTAAACCCTACCAGGATGGTTAATTACCACTTTTGCCTGTTAATCTGCGCATCAACTTTTATAATGAAAGTTCCTAACACTTATGGTTTCAAAATGATATATTTGTCAGGCTTTGAAAATATTGAAAAGTAAACCATTTGCCTACAACTACTATTTAGTTTTAAATTTCGCTTTGCGGTGAATTGAAAGCAGACTAGGCTTGCAAACATGGAAATTTGTTGATTTAACGTTTGCTTACACTAGCTATGCGTTCTATGATTTTTGAGGTCTATAATACAACATCGTTGTACGAAATGGCTTTCGATTTAGTTTAAATACTACCTTAGTCATATTTAGCAGAAATCTGATGCGTGGTTAAGTTGCTTGTTTGGGAGCCAACTGACAGTTGCATCTTAGATGGCAGGTTACCGGCTCGAAGTGTTTACCGTAACACGTTGCCAACAGAGCAGGCAATCGCATCAGTTGGATTGGTACAAGCAACAAAAAAGGGTGGTCATCCTAGCCCTAATCCAGCATACCTAATGCCAGACTCTAAAAAATGCGTTCCGCTATTTTACGTCCCAGGTGGGACGTGAGGATAATGCCGTATGTGTTGAGAATGACAGATCATCTGGGCACATGGTGCAAAGAAACGACAATCCATCTCTGTCTTTCTCCATTTGGTGGCATCACCTCTACAATGTAGTGTATGTATTTACAATGCAATGTTTTTGT
>JASANE010017001.1:0-10939 GCA_030248225.1 Trileptium ribeirensis
CCTGCAGTAGTAGTCGATTGAAAATTTTAAGATTTGTAGCAGCAACGAAAAGCTGTCCATCCAATGTGTCTGGCAGATTCTTCCATTCGCTAATGTACGTAAGGGGAATGTGTGGCGCCAAACGTTGGTTTACATTTTTGGCTTGCGAATTCTTAAAAAACGTCCACGTGCTCGCATTAATTTTATATAATTGCAAGTACTTGAGTGTGCGGAGATCAAAACGCAACCTTCGTATATCGAGTGAATCTAGGTTTAGGAAATCTAACCGTGGGTTGTAGGGCATAAGTGCCAGCTTCGCACTGCTATAAAAGTGTCTAGTATAACAGTGTTAAGCACAATCAACCATATCTGTCTTCTTGGTAAACTGGAGACTGTACTGGAATCAAGTATTCCAATAATGGGCGCAAATAAGTAACATAAACACGTAGAGTATATCAATGTTACACGTTACAAAGCAACGAAATAACATATTAGACACGAGATAAGCCTTTCACGCCTTTCTGCAATGTGTCGTAAACTTTAGGTCACTTGTGATTGTGGCACCACACATCTTTAATGTGTGTTGTTTCAGGCATTGTGCTTTCTAACAACGAATGATTGAAACGCGGATTTTTTAGACCCAGATGGAGGACCTAGTATTTTCTTGGGGAGACCGATAGCAGCCATTTAGTTGCCCATTCTACAACGCAGTTCAGTGCGTGCTGCATTTGTAATTTTATGTTATCGCTGTTTTCGTGTTGTATAGCAGAGTATTGTTTTATATCATCTGCAAAAACTTTGGTATTAATATCGGGATAGATGCTAACGGCGTCAAGTATATTTTTAATATACAGCAGAAATAGTGTAGAGCCGAGAACCCTAATTTGATGTACGCCTCAAAGAACCAGTTTCTCAGTGGAAAATGTATTGCTTATTTTTACTTAATATTTTCTATTTGTTAGAAAATTTTGTAACCATGATTAGCAGCATTGAGAAGTGCCTAGACTGGAAAGATTTTGAACCAGTTTCGACGTTGAAGATGTGTCAAATGCGTTATCAACACCAATATAAACACCATCTACAGATCACACTGATCGGGACGGACAACGAAAATTGTGTACACTTTCGATTAGTTGCATCGTTGTGGATCGTTGGGTTACAAAGCTATGCAAGTGTGTAGATAGAAGTTTCAAGCCACGACCGAAGTTAACCAGACTCTTATTCAGTATTTTTCCATGACCTTGCAACAGTTAGAGACCAGAGAGATTGGGCGTTAGTTTAGCGGCTCAGTGGGTTCACCTTTTTATAATTCAACTACCTCAGCAGACCGGCACATGTCTGACAATGTGACTTTTAGAAAAGATTGTTCAAAGGTATGTATGTGACAGTGAGATGATTACTGCGGTCCTAAGTTCGCGGCGGAAGCATTGCGTGAATTCGTCTTGAGAATGGCTATGTTTGGGTTTGATCTATGAAACCGCTAAGTAAACTTCGCGCGACTGAACCGTCCTTATGAAAGTTTATGAAGGTTTTCAATCTCAACGACGGGGTTAATGCTATGAGAATCAGTGAAAAAACTTTCGAAACCATTTGCTAATATTAAGCAATTCGCGGTCTCGTATGTAGCAAGACTCCCATCTGTGCATTATAAAACGCTAATCACATCACTAGTACCGCACAGATGTATAACATAACTGTATAAAGTGCTTGTGGATTATCTGAGCACAGTATATGTTTCTCTCTATTTTGTACAAACTGCGTTATTACCTTCTAATGCATCATTTACCTTAAGATTGTGCAGCACGGCCGGATTATGTCACAGTCTGCCGCGGCTCTAAAGCCATGCTTGGCTAGCCGCAGTCAGCCACTTTGACATTTTTTGGGCCGAGCCAGACCCTACAAATATATTTACTTAATAGTAAAGTGAGGCTGATAAATTGTCACAAGGGCCGGAATCGGCTCTAAAAGCCACAAACATATGACGAAAAAGGAAAATCGCTAAAAAAATGGAAATTGATGATAGTTATAGTCAATATTCGTAAAACATCCTTCTAGTCACAATAGCATAATTGTCATGCATGAAAAAACATGTTTTACATAGGTACTAGGCTGGCTTGTAAAAGGCGCCTAAACAAAAATTTTGAAAAGAGCGATATTTACGCATTTATTTTGCCTGAATTTATGCGCTTTGCTTTTAATTACTACTAATCTTGCCGTTATTGTTCCGAGATCTAAATATATTCGACGTAAAACAATCTGCTAAACTGAATGTAATAAATATTTTCTCAGTAGCCCGTCCCGGGTATCAATCTGTGAGACATAGACACTCCCGGCCCGTACAAACATACTAGCATAGCTTAGCTATTTATTTTATTTATGAAGGGCCGGATGTGGCTGTGCGTTTTTGTTACGAGCTGGAATTGGTTCCGTGACAGAATACGGCCCTAGGTGCACACATCTTAAGGCAAATGATGAGTAATGTTGTTTGGCGATTACTTTGTATGCACAAAAATCGTTTGTTTCTCTGCCAGTTTCCAGAGCTGAGCCTTACTCCGTAGGTGTACTTTAATGTGTATTGGATACTTTTTCCTCGAAGTTCGAATACTTGTCTATTTTTTCGATAGGGAACAATTCACATACATATAATATGATATTATAAAATAATAGCCACTTGTCATTAATAGTAAATACAAAATAAGAGATCATTCCAATTCAGTGACATTAAATAGTCCGGTATTTTTTCGAAGTAAGAATTTGTAAAAGCGAACTTTGTTTTACAGTGTAATGGCTTACTACGTTTACAGCAAATTAAGAAAAAATCAGTTTAAAAAGTGATAGGAGCTGGCAAATTTTTTGACATATTTAATGCATACAATTTGGTTCGGAGCATTAGTCAAAATCAGATCAAGAGTTTTGCTTTCCTATTTGGAAATGATTCAAGCTGCACAACACCCGATTCATTTATTTTAACAAATTTTCTGTTAATATACTTTGAATTTTATTCTAATCTAGTTCTGCAAAATTGAAATCACCTAGTATAACCAGTGACCATGATACTTTACACACGTACGATTTATAATCGCATAACGCAGAAAACTGATCTCGTAACAGTAAGCTTCTTTTCCAAATCTTCACGAACATATCGATCTTTTGTTCGATCGCACACCCAGCGCCCGTGCTTCTTGACGAGTGACGAAGACACCCCGCAATTCGAAGCAAAGGAAGCACCGCCTGACCTTAAACTATGCAGAGAAAAATTATAAGAATTGGGAACACAAAGACGCTTAAGCGCTGTTCGGAAAATAGAAGACATCGTACGATACGTAACTTTGGAATCCCATATAGGGGATGCCGGTCTGCCCCTTAAATCAAGAAGCAAGTAGTGATCCTCTACATTAGAGGGCCGTAAAGCTAAAATGTAATCCTGTATGACTTTACATGGACAAAACTGGCTAACGTTTCCGGCAGCTATTATAACTGTATCACCTCTTCGGTATTGATCAGTCTTACTCGATGCAATACGAAGTTCCATATAATTACTGAAACAAACCACGTCGCTGCGCTTAAGGTTAGCGATTTCTGCACTTCGTAAGAAACCGAAAAACCCGCAAACAAAAAGCGTTAACGACCGAAGCTGATTTAAATCACAGAAGTCCGTAACACTATACAAACGCAAAATAACCCAAACAGGTAAAGGGTCCTTAACCCGTCGTCGAGAGCCGAAAGAACGCTTAGCCGACTCTAACACATTCTTAGTGAGCGGAGAATGTGGAGCGCTGAAACCAGCAAGTTCATGAGCCCAACAAATAGCAGAAAAAGACTGCAGGACTGCCGAAAATGACAGCTTCTGATTTATTAAAGAAACTAAATATAAAGAACAGTGAAACACTGTGCACGGAAGTGAACTAACATTATAGGTACTGCACCAATTCCGAAATCGTCCGAAAGCAAGAGTGTACGTATAGACTGTTGAACTGGCTTTGGCACGGAGCAAAACCGAATATAGATCCTCCACTAGTGGCCGGAGACCTGTCGAAACATCAGGCCACTGTCTCACTGCTGTGGAAAAGATCACTAAAATAGATCAACATAATGCATAACTACACGCATTGCCTACTATGTGCCAGCCTGCGCCGGGCAGGGAGGGGGGGGGCAAAGAAAACGGAAATCGCCGTAGAATGATTAGACTTAGATTTCTAGTAAGGACTGTTTCATAGCTAACCCTGCCAGGGAATTACAATTATGCAAATAACTTCTTTCGGAAATAATTCAATTTATTTTGTGACAAAATAAAATCATTATTTCCTCAATCCGTTTAATAACCAGAGAAAAACAGAAAAACACCAGATATATAGAATACGAAGGAAAAGGAGCTCACGAAAAAAACACAAAGTCAGCTAGCAAAAGCCAATCGCAGTGCTAGAAAATCTCCCCGATAGTTCTGAAAAACAGAGCCTGCTGGTCTTACGGATAAAGCTATATCATTATTAAACTGAACACATGCCTTTACAAATTCACTCCGAATCCCACCAGGGAAAAGCACTGGCCAGAAAAGTGCCGACTCCCATTTTGGCACAAACAGTGTACCAGATCCCTTGCAGACCTCTAAATGCTTAATAGCTCGAAGGACTAGTGCAACGGGGGGACAAATCCAGCAGTTCTCGTTACCCCAATCAAACCGAAAAGCGTCAACTCCCGAAGACTCAGGACAACTGTATTTTGAGTAGAATTTCTCCACCTGTGCGTTCGTCTGGTCGGCAAAAATGTCGAGTGTAAACGGGCCAAACATAGCCTAACATATATTAAACGCAAACCGCGATACAGACCAACCGTCCGTGTCTCTGATTTTACTTAAGCCGTCCGCGACTATATTCCTTCCTCTAGGAATCCAACGACAATCAATAAGAACATCGTGTTGCAAACAATAATTAAAAATGCTTAATGCAAGCCGCTGCAGATGCGGTTTTGCACTGCCGATTTTAATAATTCTCGCCACTGCCGTGTTATCAGTATTCCACTGAACCGACCGGCCCGCTAACACATGAGAAAATGAGCGTAACGCATGCTGAATAGCAAGCAATTCCCTACATGTTGAAGAGGATAAAGCCTCTAACGGTGAAAATAAACGATAACACTGGTATGATGTAGCGTCCACGTAGCTGACAGCTCCACAAGCATAACTACTAGCGTCAGAAAACACTAGGGCAGTAGGCTTATATGACGAAAATATAGATTTAGGTCTGACATGAACCAAGGCTCCTGTCCAGAACAATAGTTCGCACTTGGCAAAAACGGATAATTCTTTTCGCTGATCCCAGTGCCCCATATCTCTAACTTTATTACACCACGCATACAATGCTCTGGTCTTTAATCTAACTAGTGTCCCGATAACCGGAGCCAAACTTTGAAGTATGCCAGTGATTCGAGCAATATCTCTAGGCGACACACGTTTTTTACGCAAACAAGAACGAACAGAATGTTTTGCGCAATTCAACTTCTTTTGGGTATGTGCAGGGTCCCAGCGTCTAAGTTAAATGTGAACCCTAACCAGGTGAGGCTTTGAGAAGGCTCCCAACGAGACTTTTCATCATTTGCTACGAAACCGGCTTCTGTTAAAGTACTTTTTATATAATGAGAAACCTTAGCACAACGCTCGTGTGTAGGAGCAAAACCAATACCATCGTCTAGATAAAGAACAACAGGAAAACCCTGCTGACGCCAATGTTTTACCAAGGGGCGAAGCACCTTGGTGAAAATAAATGGCGCGGTAGAAAGTCCAAACGGCAAAACAGTAAACTGGAAAAATCTAATTCCCTCCGGAAATCGCCAAGTAAAGCCGAGAAAACTTTGATGACTCGGCAAAATGTCTATGTGGTGATATCCGCTTTTCAAATCAAACGCAAATAAAAAACCGTCTCTTTCCTGTATCAAAGACAAGGCAGCTTTCAAATCTTCAAAGCGGACTTTTTGCTTTAATAAGTGTTTATTTACGTATCTTAAATCCAGTATGAGACGCCTTTTTCCGGACGCCTGAATAGAAACTGAAAGGGGGTTAATAACCGTCGGCGGAGAAAAAACTTCCATTATGCACCCAGAAGCCATTAAACTATGAATCTCTCCTGAAACAAAATGCTGCTCCCTCAGAGCCGAGTAATTATTAGCGAATCGCGCTGCACGTGGCGTGCTTACAAACGGTATAGGATATCCGTGCGCGATCACGCTACGTATAAAGCTGGGTGCATTTATCTTTTCCCAAAACAATAATTTCTCCTTTAATCTGCCTTTTACTGAGTAGGGTGAACTAGAAATTAAACACTTACGATCTTGTGCCTTCAGCAGAGAATCAGGCTTTTCGCTGCGGACAGCCAAACGACCAATGTCCGAACTTGCCACACGAGAAACAAGAGCCACGTTGCTTATGCGTGGTAGCAGGGGGCATTTCCTCTCCGGAAAACTGTTTCGACTTGAACACCGGTTGTTGAGGTCTGACAAATTGTTGTTGAACCGGATCTGTAAATGAAGACGAGGGGATGGGGTAAACGTAGCGTGGGACATCCACACGCCTGCGCCCACGAAAGGGCTGGCGAGACATAGATCTTTTACGTCGGGCACGATCTTCTGCGGAACGAATACGCTTCTCATCGTCAGAATCCGACGCTATTTTATCCCCCACGTACTCGTCCACTGCATCCCAACCGGACCTGTCTGCCAATCGGATATGCTTGTTGCGTTCATCCAGCCTGCGCGTAAGATAAGATAATGTCTGTAATACTTTTTCAATGTCAAAAGAAGAACCAGAAATCGCAGTTTTTGCTTCAGAAACTAGTTTTTTAAGCTCGGAATTAAAGTCCAACTGAACCTGATTACCTTTGTATCGTAAGGTAGATTCGGATTTTGCACATCTTGGAGAATTGCGTTCCAGTTGCTCAAACTTAGCACTAATAGTGTGTTCCACCAACCTGAGTAATTCTGCAGGACGTAATACATTCGCGTCCTGACCCGCGTTTGAAGGCACTGTTCGAACCGGTGCAGTAGGATCCTGATCATCAGACATATTGTGTATGTATAAACAATATCGACAATGCAAGCGGCCACGTGCGGCAAAGAAAACGGAAATCGCCGTAGAATGATTAGACTTAGATTTCTGGTAAGGACTGTTTCATAGCTAACCCTGCCAGGGAATTACAATTATGCAAATAACTTCTTTCGGAAATAATTCAATTTATATTTAGATAAAATTATATAGGAAATATTTTCCTTAGCTTTGTTCAAAACTAATATTAGCAGTTCTGAGACTTGGATTGGTACTTGGTAAACGAAATATTGACTAAAAAATTTGTATGTACAGAGACGCGCACAAATCCTCCTTGAGAAATAAGAAAGCACCTAAAAGTGACATGAGCCAGGTTAGTTTATTTTTAACCGCTCTATGATATTCAGTACTTTCTTATAATGATCAGTAGTTACAGTATGTGTAACTAGAACATTAACTTTGAGTGTATAAGTATATAAAAATTTAGCTCGTTTGTTATAGAGATCGTGGATTTTGGATCTCTTGGAGCCCATTTCAAATCCCATAATAACAAATCTTACAACATAGGGTGCTACATAAAGCTTCTGTCACCTTTGCAATATGATCCCAAGCGGTCCCAAATATTCTCATTGTTTAGAGATATGAGCGTTTTCGTGAATTTTGGGTCTATTGGCTCATTATAAAACCCATTTTCTCATACATGCACGAGATCGGACGTCTCAGGAGGATCAGCCTCTCGGCTTGGAAGGAATGGTGATAGGCCGGGTGGTTGGGACTCAAAATAAATTTTTCCTAATTTTACCTCAACTTTCGCCAAGTTCTTCCGATTTTTGGCAATGTTCGCTGTAAATTCCCGCTCGTGCTTTGCGCGAGAGGGATAAGGGGGTGCGGAGCTTCAGTGGACGGGGTTGTCGGACGGATCGGCGATTCGCCTTAAGGGTCTGGCGCCTCAGGAAGGCATTAATCGCTTCTTCTCGTATGTGAATGTGTGATTTTTACATAACCATCACAGTAAGTCTTTAGATGTGACTACATAAAACTGCAAAAAATGAAGCCAAAAAACCGTATATTTTCAGTAGCTATGAAGATACGACCATTCGTTTTCATATAATTCTTGTCTCAAAGGTCCTTTTAAAAATCCCTTTGGACCCTAATCCTGGGTCCTTGTGCAAAAGTTTTATATAAAGTTTTATAGTCTTAGCTGCTGAACCTACCTGGACTGAAACATCTGCCTCGAAACACAGCCAAAAATTTTTCCGGACCTCATTTCAATCACCCTGACTCGGTTTGGCCCTTTTTTACTGGGATAAGAAGTTGCAGTCCATTTTCGGCCTTGCTTAAGGGTATAAATCGAGATAAAATTTTTTTGAGATATCGAATAAGACAATCGGACGTCGCAAAAGTTATGTATGCCACAAGAAAAAATCAAAAAACTGACATTCCCAGATTTCACCGTTTGAACAGTAAATAATTTTTTGTTAATACTCAAAGTTCAATGATTGGACGCGAGGTTCATATATAATAGATACATTTAACACATATTCGTGTACTAGGAAGAAATTTTATGACAACTACCTATGTAGAAATTGACAGAAACTATGCAAAAATCACATACTTTAAGTCAAAAATAAAGAATGTCACAAAATATTATGTGTCGTGTATACAAAGTCTGTCAACATACCCTGTTGTAGCCAGTCGAATGAATGAGGTCAGAACACTCAAGGGTAACACCAAAATTTTTCCGAATCAAAGACCCCTATTTTAACTCCTATAGAAATTTGACTAGAGGTACAAACCCTGCGAATTATTAGGCGGCTTTAATGTTTGGTATTACCTGGAACCGAGCCAGATTTCGCCATATACAATTGTTTATATAAGTGTTTGCGTGTGGGTGTGGTTTTTGGCATCGACTAACGGGCGGGTTGGTCGTCATTAGTGTCAAAATTTTAATTCCGACAAAGCAGCACAACTGGCAAAAGCCAAAAAGGCTGAGAAGCGAAAGAACCAAAAAACAGGAAGCAAGAACCTAGAAATAGGCAAGAAACGATAGGCACCACTTATGACCAAACAGCCAAAAACAGAATACGAAAGTAAGACCCAAAAAGACAACGGCACAACAGAGAACCGAGAAAGGTAAGAAAGAATAAAATGCCGTAAGGACATAAAATAATCCAGCAGAGACAGCGGTAAAGGAGCAATGAGCGACATGTCCAGGCCAAGAAGAAGCATCTAAGCTGTGACAGCGCAACTTTATAGAAAACTTTAAATACCGCCCTAATGATCTCAAAATTCTTTCTGGAAGACACTCGCGGATCGATAGAGCGCAACACTGTTCATTCTAGTTTGTTTTGCGCTCATGGATTATGCTGTCAATAATAAAGTAACTTGTTTTTGTGCTGATATCATTGTTCCCTATCGCTCCATTGGTAGACCGGGTCAAATGTTCCTAGCAATTTCACATTAAAAGCAACGAAATCGTGGTCATACATCGGGTATCTTACTTGGCCTCGGATGTGATACTGACCCAGGTCAATCATGTGTGCACGTATATACGTTATTGCGGTGCCAAGAATAAGAGTATAATGTTCAATTTTAAAATGTAATAGTTTATGCAGCGGTAATGATATGTGGGCCACCGATTCGTGTTAGGCCCCGGACACCGGCTGGAATAAATTACTAAAACATTAGGCGCCAATTTCATATATGACTCGCGCCCGACTGTACTGGTCAAATAACACATAGGCCATGAAAAGTTATCATTCAATATAGTGCAATTCGTTATGTTATGGGCATCAATGTTATAAGAGAGCCGGTATCTGTATTAATTTTCAGGATTAGTCTAGGGAGGGACCTTCCTACCCTAAAACAAACGGCGCGACATCCCACTAAATCCTAACGACTTTTAACCGACTAAAATAACGGGGTCAACTCGCATTGCCTAAATTTCTGTTTTAGCCCCTTTCAAGAGGAAGCTGGTCATACTCCCTGTCCCATGTGGACGCTAAGGCTTCCGAAAGCTCTCGGCGGGTTAACCTCAGACTCACACATATTTCCCAGCATGCCCTACTTCAACACTTAACCACTGCATCTTCCACCGCTCGGGACTGCACTGGGAATACCAAAACTTCCAGATCTCTTTGGCTCTATGGCAATGGCGGGTTCCCAACTATCTGTCGGAATCATCCTCGGGACCGCGCGACCCCGCGGCTGGGCAGGGGAGCCGATCAACCCTACTGTTACACAAAACTTCCACTCTGTGATCACAGAATGACCTCTAGGAGACTGCTCAGCCGATTCTTGAACTTATAATCTCGACGGACAGGCTACCCGCATAAGAAAAAGCACGGCCTCACTCTCGGCTACCTGCCCCTGCATAAGTCTTTAAAAAACTAGAATAATCTAAATATATATGTATATATGTCCTCGCGCTGTCCAATATATGTAGCACTCCGGAAAATTCGTTTCCGACCAGCGCGAGGATTTTTTGTTTATGTTTGTTTCTCTGCCACTTTTTGTCTTTGCTTTTCTGCTTGCCTCGTTGTGTTTTCATCACTGCTGTATTTTCGAGCACCCCCCCCCGGTCACTTCTTTTTCTGCCGCCCTGGGTGTTGTTGTCAGCTGTTTCGCTGCCGCCCTTGTTGTTGTTCATCATTCACAGAAAATGTCGTGCACGAATTGCACACCGTAAGATATTGCCACGACCATGTTGTAAGAAAATATTGTCATGGCATTATGTTATTGCATTATGAATGACGCATTGTTAGCGACGTTCTTTTATCACAGCCACTCGTTCAATATATTTCTTTTGCGTACGCTGACTAGTAGGTGCTGTTAGCATATATTTTATTGGTACCTTTGTATTTTAGAATTGCCGTCTTTATTTACACTACAGCTCGATGCTTACTTGCTTGTTCGCGACAGGTTTAT
>JASANE010017002.1:0-29595 GCA_030248225.1 Trileptium ribeirensis
TGGCGGAGGTGAAGCAGAATGACACCCCAAGGAATTGCCCCAAAATTTACACACTTATGTAATTTGGGGCGCTGATCACGAATCTGGCCTCAGTTTCTCTGCATGACCCCTGGTTCCCGAGATATGACCTATTGAATTTGGCGGCACTCACATAGAGTTCCTGTCTACAGTAACCCACTCACGTAGAGTGCCTGTCTACAGGAACCCTACAGGCTGGAATTAACTACTATAGCACTTCCTTTAACGTAATTGGACACATCAATATCCTGCTGATATAGGGTCATTAGAAACCGTTCGGTGAAAAATTCTGAATTTCCATCATTACCTCCGCCTCCACTGACATAAAAAGAAAATAAAAAACTGTCCAAAATACTCCGAATTATTTAAACTCCGATATTGGATGGAGCCGGGTGAGGCACGGGTTAAATATTGCATTTGAAGCTTACCTGACACTCTCCCAACTGGCATAATCGCCGGCAGCACCTTCTTCGCTTCAGGACACCAATCTCAATTAGACCATTTATACACCCTGTATTGTCAGATTTGAAACGGAACAAATCGTTGATGCCGTACACGGTGAAAGCAACAGGGTAGGCAAGTCCAAAAACAGCCATCGACACAAATGCAACTTCGAACAAGAAAAAGGATGCAAACGACAGACAAGGGCCTGACTCTTTCTCAGTAAAAAAGGATGCAAACGACAGACAAGCGCGTGAGAAAATCTTTTTCAGTAAATTTTCTCTCCCAATAGCTGGTGTACAAGTTTGCATGCTACGTTATGTGCCTAACCCGGGAGCTACATATTACTTATGCGTGCTGCACATTACCGTATAATATATATACTGTACATACGCGTTATCATTATACGCGATGCGTTCTCACATCAAGTAAGTGACGGCTGCCGAGTCGACCTACAGTGAGTGAGCGAACGAGCACAGCAAAACATAGGGCCAAATTCAATAGGTCATATCTCGGGAAGCAGGGGTCATGCATGGAAACGGAGGCCAGATTTGTGATCAGCACCCCAAATTACATAAGTGTGTAAATTTTGGGGCAATTCCGTGGGGTGTCATTCTGCTTCACCTCCGCCGAAACAGTTGTATAGCGTATTTGCGAATGTCTGCACATATATACCAATGCGCGTATATCTGAAAATAGTAATAGAGGTAACAAACATACTACAACGGGTTGTTTCTACAATGTATAATTCCTAGACAGTGCATATGAAAATGAGCAATATCTCTTCCAGTTTGGAGTATAGATGTGAGTTAAACTATTTTTCAGTAACTCACAGCTAAAATCCAGCACTTGGAACCAATAACAATTTGTATTTTATCGCAATTTTGCATAACTTTATGATTCGCAGATCTTTATAATAGTATAAAAACCAACAAATTCATGCATTTGAAGATTTCAGCTATTCTGCACAAAACATGAAATTAGCAAACTCTGAAATACCTAAATTTATTAAACAGGGCTAGCGTACCCAAAGGAATTTTCTGCAATAGGGCATAACTGTGCAATAAACAACTCATGCGTTCTAACTCATGCTAAAACTATAACTATAAATCGATTTAAATACAGAAAGGTAGAGACATTGGATATAATATGGTAACAGAGGGTTCACATCTATTTTCCCGGATACATCGCCCATCGGTCGATTCAAACCGGTGTGTACATTGTTTCTGATAGATTTAAGATTATGTTGAAAAAATGAGAACATATCCAAGTCTGACTCCAGTTTTGAACTCGGGATGTGTACGTCAAAGACGTAACTAATCTCCAATTGACCAAGGCTACACTGAAAATCAAGCAAATGTCAGTGTTTATATAGTGAACATGTGGAAATGCAAGCATTGTGTTTTGTAATTTATGGATCCAGGATATTATAATATTTTATAAACGAAATGATAAAATGACCACAAATTACGTGTTTTAGAAACATTTTTCCCAACTGCGCTCAACTCTTTACAGCGTATGCAAATTATGAGTGTATTCCCATGCGCAATGCGACCTATATAATGCAACGTAAATAATGTCTAACGGCAAACTATAGCGTTAATTTTGTAACCTTTTACGGATAAATTGATTCTATTTGAACAATGCATTTATCGTCTTATTGGTATTCTTGTAATTTTGAAATATCTGAATCAAAAAGGCAATATCGGCAAATGATAACGATCACGGCAAGTTCTATGTTTCCGTTGGTATTTGGAGCTTCTCGCGGCGGCAGTAACAACATGGGTGCCTAATGTACATTTTAATTTGTAAGACTAATGTGGTTAACCTGTTAAATAGTCCGTTAAGTCTGTAAGACGTCGCAGGATGCATTGCTTCCATGTGACACGTTGTTGACGTATGAAATAAACCCTGAAATGGTCTTTCAACTACTAACCATTCAAAGTTAAATATCATTCAAATTTTCATTCTTTTGTATAAAACATTTGTTATAACCGATTCATCGTCCATAAGAAATATTACAAATGTCTCATCATTTGTAATAGTTGTTACGGACGATCAAGCGTTCATAAATTTGCTATAAACAACCGACCGTCCATAACAAGTACGACAAACGACGAATTGTTTGTAATAATTGTTATGGACAATCGGTTGTTTATAACATTTGTTATAAAAAGACCGATCGTCTACAACAAGTGTTATAAACGATCGATTGTTTGTAACAAATATTACAAACAGCTCGTTGTTTGTAATATTTGTTACTGACGGCGAATCGTCTGTAACCAAATTTATAGACGCCTTGTCGTCTATAACCTGGATATACGGACTATCGAACGTTTGTAACAAGGTACGGACGACGCATCGTTTTTAACGCAAATTTTCCAGTCGCTGTACACACTATTCTGTGAACAGCGCATTAATTTAATCTTCAAATATCCTTGGCTTGGACTCTCAACAAAAGTTCCACAGCTACTAGAATTTGAAGCTGTTAAGTCAGCTATCCAAATCGTATATCCTCCTGGAACATCGGCGTAGGATATATCTAAACTTTTATTAGCAAATCCAAGACCACGAAACATTGAAAAGTATGCAAAAGCATAATCTTTACCATCAAACGAGGAAGAGAGACCTTCAGTTGTAAATATTGGTTGCTCATTTTTGTACAAAGTAAAATTGGTAACATTGTTACGAATAAATTCATAAGGATTGAGTGTTATATCGCTGCCATCCGCAGCATTTTTATTAACATGAAAACATAAATACGTTTAGGCATGCTGCCTGCAGGAATTAGAGTCCGCTGGTGAGTTGTATCATTTTTGCGAGTTATGTGATCATAAAGTGTGTGTCTTAGAGATGGAATAAACAACTTATTACTTGCAAGACATGTATTTTGTTCCTGCAGAGATGCCGAAGTGGGTTTAACAAAATTACAAAATACTTGAATATTATCAATTTGAATAATGTAAGAGTTTCCTTTCAATCCAAAAAGAACAAAATTGTGAGGCTGATGCGATAGCTTTATTTGCAACTCACAATTAGTAGGTAGACATCTGCTGGAATTGAATACAGAGTTGAATGGTTTTGCATATAAATTACATTCTTGTGATTTTAAAATAAACGTTTGCCGTTGTACTAAACCCTGGTTATCTTGCAAACTATTAAAGGCAAAAGCTTTGTCTTTATAGAACATTGGGGCTTGCAAAACAGACTCTGTAACGCCTTTCTCTAAATTTGTCAATGCCAACACATAATTCATATAAGCAAAATTTGATCCATCAGGAGTAACTTTAATGTTGTTTATGCTTAACTCGAGGTCTGAAAACAGGGAATTTCCTGGCAGGTTGCAGGGAGCTACCTTTTCGTCAACTGCGATAGGTTGCATTTTATCATTTAAAACCTTTATGTATAGTAACATAAAAACTGAACTTAAATCAACACACCAATTTGGATCTTTTTCTAACCTAAATGTGGGGGTGGAATTATTTGCATTTGGGAGACCTGACATAACTGTAAACTCTTTAAGCACAGTTTCCTCAACAGCATTTTGAACTAATGGAACTTCGGTTCAAGCCACGCTATGGCAAGGCTGAGTACCTACATGATCCATATCTACTGCATTTGCCATTTTTTGTTGAAAAATTGAAAATTAGGTGTTTTTACGGCTTTATATAGATTACAGCAGTTAAAAAAAGAATTAAATTTTGGTCTTGCGTTTTCTGACTGTTCGCCGCTTCTTCACGACCTTCTTTTCAGGTCGACCCCTTTTGACCTTTTTTACAGCTTTTACCTTAGTCTTTCTACGCACACCTGCCAACCTAACCATTTTGACAGGAATACATGCATGCCGAGCCATATTGTAAATAGTAGGAGTTGTATACATTATAAAATTGATTTTACCTCAGCACTGCTCAGTATTTATAGATTTCTGGGCGTAAAAAGTATTAAATTGTTCTCTTTTGCTTTGGAGGCGTAGGTATGATCACAGTCCTCTGCTCCACTGGATTTGGAACAAGAACCAATTCGGTCGCATAGAAACTTCGATTCAAAATTGAATTATTTACATCTGAAATACGATACGTGGCAGGATGAGTATGCAAAATTTGGTTAATTTGATAAATTTCCTTTGAAAACGTGAGGTCGTGACTTCTTGCAAACTGCATCTTTTTCATCTTAATCCTAACGTGATCACCTACTTGAAATTTCGGAGTTTTGAATGACTTTACTTTGGTATACATTCGTTCGTAAATATCAGCCTGATTGGAAGGATTTACTTCACTAGGAGAAATTCCTCCTAAAAGCTTCATTTTGCGAGAATTTAAACCCTTCACAATTTTATCGAGTGATTGAAGAAAGCTCAATTCTTTCGCGACATACAAAATTTGTATATGGTAGACTTTAATAGTCTAATAGTACGTTCGCTTTGCGAGCTTTTGATATTTGGATCAGTTGTAAAATACACATGAATATTTTGTTTTGCAAAATTTTCTTTTACAACTTTGTTTTTAAACTCTAAGCCGTTGTCAACGTTTATAGAACTAAGCTGACGATGTGAGGTGCTAAAAATATTTTCAAACGCTTTCTTGACGTTTTCGGGACATTTTGATTTTAAAGGTTCACAAAAGAGAAACCTTGAAAATTGATCAACACACACAAGAATATAAGAAAAGAATGAATTGAATCACTTTAGGACACTAATGTCCATGAGATCACAAGACCAACACGAGTCAAGTGTTGCTATAATATGACGGCGAGCAAATTTTCTTGGGACAGCTTTTGTTTGTGTGTAGAGTGCTTGATGAGCTAACCAAGAGGCAACAAATGTCTTTTTGATATTCTTTCTATGTTTCTTAGCCTCACTATAAAGTCTGTCAACGCCAGAAAATGCACATGCCGATGTAGGGTCATACCACAACTCTTTGAGCAATTTATTAGACATATTTCAATTTACAAATATTGAAATAATCTGTACAATATATACATTATTTTTTAAAAAATATTTATTGCATTCTTTCGAGAGTATCGAGAGTTTTTTCTATGGCTTTCAATGCTTGACGAGCTTCATACATATTCAGAGAAATACCTCTCGTAGGTTTCACCAAAATTTCACCACGTTGATTTCGAACGTAATCTGTCTTGGTTAGATCCATCATTGGAAAGAAATAGCGAACATCAATAAGATTTCCTGAGAAGCTGTTGTTGACAAAAATTGGACGAATTGCCTTGATTCCACGCTTTTTTTGGATTTCTTCTTCTGAGCTAACGATAATATAATTGTCCGGTAAAGCAAATTTCAATTGATCTTGTTCCACAACAGGCATTGGATCTTGAATAACTGGTTCTTGGTGTTGCTGCAGGTGTACATCTTGACGACTGATCTTTGATAGAATACCGTCCATCGTAGATTCGGAAATGCGCTTTTGAGCCATTTTTGATAAAGTGAGACAGAAACGCTGATTTATATAAGAGATGTTAGTAAAAATTACACAAGCTAGCCAATACAAGAATGATGTAATTTTGTGATGAAATAATGTCAAAATAGCTGATTTTAGGTATAATCAATTTTTAGATGCCAAAAATAGCAAAATTTAAGGCATAATAAATTTGTAGAAGCCAAAAAATAGCAGAATTTCGAAAACACAAAATTTATTATTGAAGAATAGCCGAGAATAAAACTTTGATAAATAATCGTAAAGATAAATATTTTAAGTTTAGAAATTTGTAAGTCAAAATCTGCTATATAAGCTGGAGATTCAGACAGACACAAATCAGTCATGTCGTTCAAGCGCAGCGCTGATCACGGTAGTCATTCTTCGATCGAAACGAAACGATCAAAGACTCGAGGGATAACAAGCGAAGATGGTCGTGAGTTCTTTAGCAAGTATTATAGCATAAGCGCTGTTGAACAAAGATCAAGCAAAAAATTTAAAACAAAAATCTTCGACTACACAGTAACCTTTAAGGGTCTTGATGATACAAATATGTTGGAACTCAGTGAAAATTATACAATATTTTAGGTGAAACCTTCGATTATGTAACAAAAGATATTAAGCATCATGACTACTTCAGACTCATCATTCAAAGTAACAATTTGCAATATCCTATTGGTATCCCATATATTAAGATGGATCAGTTTTCACTCGAAATGGTGCTGGATAGAATTGAATCTACCTTAAATTCAAACGAAAGTTTATTTTTAGACAAAGGTTTAAGGCTAAGTATTGTTCACACTGAATTTCCTTCCCCAGGAATGGGCAAGTCCAAAACTACAAACTCTTCAAGCAGCTTTGATTCTTTTCATGCAGTAAAAAGAAGTATAGTTCAAGTTCCAGTTTCTGCAAACTGCTTGGGGGTTGCTCTTCTTACAAACTTGCAAATCTGTAACAATCCTAGTATAGACCGAGTTCGAAATGTAATAAGATCTGTCAGTCGAGACATAGAAATGATCAAACAATTTTATTTCGATAGTGGAGTGGAGCACGGAACACCTTGTGGAATCGAAGAACTAAATTTATTTCAAGCCCACCTTGCACAGTACCAAATAGTAGTTTTCGATGGAATTGGAAATGTGGTATTCAACGGAGATAATAACAAAAGGAAATTGTATTTGTTACTAAACAATGATCACTTTGATATAATTAAAAGTATCTATGGCTTCTTTTCAAGCAAATTCTTTTGCGAAAAATGTCTTAAGCCTTTCAAAAAGACACATCGCTGTGAAAAAAGTTGTCCTTTGTGTTTCAATAGTATATGTATTAACCGATCATTAGAAAGGAGTGACATCACTTGCATATACTGTAGCATGCGTGTTTTTCCAAGCGATTGTTTAACAGCTCATTTATCGGCTAAAAACTGTGAAAACTATACCAAATGTCAGGCATGCGGAAAACGAATTTTAACAGCAAATCTGGACAACCATCACTGTGGTGAATTCTACTGCTCGGTAAAGGATGGTACCATCCTAAGAATCATTTGTGTTACATGCAGAAAGTTAAACTTTCTGAACAACAAACAATCAAATACATTTACTTTGACGTGGAGTCAATGACAGACGAAGACACAGGCAAGCATGTTCCAAATTTACTGGTCTCTAAGGAAGAGGACTCGCCCGAAATTGTTCATCCAGGTGAGAATTGTGTTTGTGATTTTATGACGTTTTTGCTTGAACAAAGCAAGCAACATCGGAATACTCTTCACATTGTTATTGCTCACTTTCTGTCTGGATACGACTCATACTTTATTTTAGAATGGTTATATCAACAAAATATTGTGCCAAAAAATGTAACTATCAAAGTTACTAAGTTTATGCAAATAGAGATTGGTCGCAATATAAAGTTTCTTGATAGCTACAATTTTTAAGCTGTTGTTTGAGAAGTCTTCCGAATGGTTTTAACTTTACTACAAATCTTTGTAAAGGATGGTTTCCACACTGTCTGAACACAAAGAAAATGCAAAAATACTGTGGATCGTTCCCTGCTATAAAATATTTTGAGCCTGAAAAAATGAAACCTGAGGACCAGAAAGAATGTTTAGACTGGTGGTATGTATAAAATGAAAATATAAAGTATAATGGTAGTTTATACAATTTACAAACCTCCTTAGAAGCCTACTGTATCGATGATGTTCTTGTCTTAGAAAAGGCTTGTAAACGGTTTCGTGAAATGTTTTTTGAAACTAGCGAAGTTGATATATTTGCAAACAGTTGCACGATAGCCTCTGCTGTATCGATTGTTTTCCGAAGAAATTACCTCACATCAAACACTCTCGGTATAATTGGATCTTCAAGTCCAGATAAAATTCGGAAGCATTCCCTGCAATGTGCTCAATGGCTGAGTTATATATCGTTTAAAGATAAACTACACATTCAATCAGCACAACATGGTGGCGAGAAGAAGGTTGGTAAATACTTTGTGGACGGATTTTGCCGCGACAAAAATACTGTGTACGAATTCTTAGGATGCTTCATGCATGGTTGCCAATCGTGTTACGACGACGAAATGTTTAACAACTTTCTTAATAAGAAGATGGGAACTATTCGAAAACAAACAAACGAACGGTTACAACGTATAGCTCAATATGGATCCTTCCTGGAAATAATATGGAGCCATGAATGGGAAGAAATGAAGAAGAAAGATCCTTTCATAAGTTTGTACCTCGAATCGAAAAATCTTGACAGGGACATGCTTGATATTCGATCTGCACTTCGAGGAGGAAGAGTCAGCACGATGGTTGCCGCATATAAGATCAAACACAACGAACGAATTTACTATAAAGGTGTAAATTCATTATATCCTTTTGTTTTGAAGAACAAAGAAATGCCTATCAAGTTTCCGGAAATTATAACCGAAAACTTTCAACCGATCAATGAATATTTTGGATTGGCGTACTGCAAGATACTTCCACCTGAAACTGCTATCCTTGGTGTGCTGCCATATTCTGGATCGGATGGAAAACTGATATTTCCACTATGCCATGCTTGCTCAACAGAGACATACAACAGAAAATGTACTCACGAAGCTAAATATCGATGCTTGCGAGGCGTATGGACAACTATTGAAATAATGTACGCACTTCAAAGAAACTATACACTGATTGAAATCTACGATGTATGGCACTTTAAAGAGCGATCGAAAACGGTGTTCCAGGACTACATTAACACCTATTTGAAGCTGAAGACCGAAGCCAGGTTTCTGAACAGGTGCTCTGATGCGTTCGAATGTTTGTCAAAACACAATGCACGTTTTTGAGGTTTCTGAAAAGGTACCACTTGGGACCACAAAAACGGCTGTCACCAAAAGGGGTCTTATACTACTTCTACGCCAAAAATAACTTCGGCACTCGGCTCAGTTTTGTCTCCCTGTGGTTCGGAACCCTTTTCACTCACGAGCGGTACAGCTTCTCTTCCCGGTTTTACACACACGCTAAAAGCGCCGGTGCCGGCCGACTCAGATTCGAACGTACACATGTTCACCTGCCGGTTGGATTGGCTATGCCACGGCAGACTCAAACCGTAGTTTCCGACCCGGTCAGATCCCGCGGCCCCTACACTCAGGGATCGGGCTCTATACGAGTTTGATCCTACATATAAATTACAATTTTGAACGGAGCTCGGGCCATCAGGACGGCTCACTTCCCAACGCCTCCCTTCTCCTGGCCAGTGTCCTCTACGGTCTTCCCCGGCCTCTAAAAATTCTAGGGTACACATACGCTCTCGAATTTTGACCGGAGTTAGGACAATCGGACTGACCCGTTTTCCGAAGGTCTCCATCGCACCTGACCAGTGTCCTTTACGGTTTTCCCCGGTCGGTTGAAACGCTACAGGGGCCTCACACGGCCGCCTTAAATTGGTGGGAGCCAGTTTAGTATCGGATGCATCCGCTAGGTTAAGTTCATTTAGTTCCGTAGGTTCTCGGTTCCCTTCCGTTAGGTTACTTGGTACTCCGTTCCATCCACTAAGTTCCGCTAGGTTTTCGGTATCCGCAAGTCCATTAGGTTCCATTGAGTTCACTAATTACCCACAAGTTCTTCTGGTTCCGCTACACAAATACAATTTTGAATAAGACTATGAAAATTCGCGGGTTCACCAGGTTGTGCCATGCCGGCGTTAGAGCTATCGCCTGACACGCGACCCCTATTAATCGGCCCCCGAAGTCCGAACGGCGTCTCTCTAGGTTCCATTCCATTAGGTTCATTAGGTTCTCCTTCCATAAGTCCACTAGGTTTCCTCTGATGTGCAGCCGCCTGAGATGGGTTACACGTGCCAGCGTTTGGGTCATTGCTAGACACGGATGCCCTATTAATCGGCCCCCGAAGTCCGAACGGCCATCT
Organism: Trileptium ribeirensis; assembly: GCA_030248225.1. Classification (NCBI taxonomy): domain Eukaryota; kingdom Metazoa; phylum Nematoda; class Enoplea; order Enoplida; family Thoracostomopsidae; genus Trileptium; species Trileptium ribeirensis. Next base: position 10,285 of record JASANE010017002.1, read on the forward strand.
TCCATATTTCTCACTCGGCATATCAGGTACATTAGGTTCCTTTGGTTCCCTTAGATCCTCAGCTCCTCCTCCCCTCTCACTCCTCTCAGTATCTCGGTTTCCTTCACTTCGCGCTGACTCCATTTTGGGATATACACATAAGTCGGTTGGCTAACCATTACTCACAGAGTCAAGAGTCACACCCTGCGCGCCAGGGGTCGGAGACAGTGAAGCCGAGCGCCGTTCCATTTTATAGTTGATTTGTTCCTTATTACGCCCTAATTCTGCTGTACTGGTTAGTTCGCTGTTAATTGCGTTGTATTCCCCATTGTCGCCCCACGACCTGGTCGCTTGCAGCAATATTCGTGCTGGTTTTCTGTTCGTTTGCAATAAGTTCAATTGATATGGGGTTGGCTCGGGTCCAAATTCATCCTGGTCTTCGTGTTCCGCTTCAGGATTTAGGTCATCGTATGTGTATTTTGCGCTGTCTCTAGTGATCATAGCGTTAATTTGTGCCGATCGGGCACTCAAGCCAGCTCCCGCGCGTCCCTCTAAGGTTGACATTTCGTGGCACATGACATCTAGACGATGCGCGAGCTCGGGGTCAGCTGCTCGAGTTACGGACATGACTCCTGCGTTGCGGCGACCTGGTTGTTCATTTTGACCTACGGGTGCCTGTGAAGACCTGGCTCGAGGGGCTGCCCCTACTTGATTAGCGTTGTTCCAGCCGTTACTAGGTGTGAGCGGGCGGAATGGTGCTGCTTCAGCCGCCAATGGTTGGGATGAGCCTGCATAACGTGCGTTAGGGGCGGCGGTATAGTTATTATGCCAATGGCTAGGTCCATTAGTATCGCGGCCGCGTGATCGGTTGTAGTATTCAGTTCGGCCATATTTTCCGTATGTATTCGGAGCGGGTTCAGGGCGGTAATATCCTTGCTGCCCGTACCCTACAGGTCCTGGCTGTTGATTCCGTCGTCGCGTCGTGAGGATTGGCCTGCTCCTCGGTGTTCAATTACTCGGTATCGGAGACGATTGCTATACTGTGGGGGTGCACTAGGATAACCGTTAACAGGCGCGGGTATATTCTGCATGTAGCCTAATGCTGTGCGCGTTGCCAAACGGATATATTCATTTAGGAGTGGGTCGTACACGTCGGTTCGGTAGTACGGGCATTCCCGTGCAAAGTGTTCTATAAAGCCGCATCGGAAGCACTGGTTACCTATAGGTGCTGCTGGAATAGCGTTAGCGCCAGATGCCGGGGTCACACTATTCTGCATCATCGCGTTCAGCTGGTGCTGTTCGGTGCGTTTATCTAGCAGGTCAATAAGCCGAACGATGGTAGCATCGCTACCGGCTGTAGTGCGCTTATTCTCATCCAGAGCTTCTCGTATTTGATCTGCCAGTTGGGTATTCTCACCTCCCTGTGACATGCAGTTTACCGTTTTAGACCGGCTGCTTTTGCGAGCCGGTATCCCTATCACCTCTTTCTGGAAAGCTAGAATAGCGTCTTCCTGATATTTCAGTTTGTCCATCATGTGCTTAAAAGACGGGTATGTCTTTCCAATTACCCTAGATTTAAATTCCGGTCGTAGTCCTTGTCGGAGGAACTTTTGTAGTAGAGCATCGCGTTGTTCATTTTCGACCTCCGGGAACGCTTTGTCCACGAGGCTTTGCAAGTCTAGTCCGTACAGGGCAACCGATTCACGTTCCTCTTGCACTCGCATGCGTAGCGTTATTAAAGCGTCCTCGTCGCGTTGCGATGACGCATAAATGAAGCCCATATTATAGCAAAGGGCCTCATAGGTTCGCTTTTGACAGTCGGGGAAGCTTTCGTATATTTCGAGGGCTTCCCCCTTTAGTACTGTCGGAAAACTAATCAGTTGCTGGTCCAGGGTCCATCCGTTTGCGTCAGTCAAGTTATCATACGTAGCCAACCAGGCTTCAAAGTCCTGTCCGTCGGCTGCAGAAAATGGTGGGATATCCCGTACTTGAATGATGGGAGCCGTCGTGGTTCGTTGTGTCAACTGCTGCAGAATTGCAACTAGAGGGTCTCCAGATGTGACAGGACTAGGTCCATTTGTACTACCAGCCGTAGTGGCAGCGCCACTTCCTACGTTTGTTGTTCCCGCTTCGCTACTTATTGGTGTCCGAGTTGCGCTCGCTGGCAATGACATTTTTGATTCCGAGTTTAGTTATCAATTCCTATTTGTTTCAGTTTGTGTGGCGTTTCGTGGTCCCAGTCCGACGTGGGTACGGATGATATAATATATAATTTGCTATATGTGTTTACTTTACTGCGGAATTTCTACTGTTGAGCAGAATATCAGTTCACTAAAATACTCGTGTACGTATTCCTTAAATATGTGACTGCAAGTGTAAACTTTTCGCAACGCGCACAATGCCGGTACTTTTAATAGCGTTTTGCTGTACTCTGAACTTGACAACTCTCTAATTCTAAACAAATCAACAGCGTTACGGGCTCAACCTAGCAGATAGTACAGCGTGACAGGGACCTTATCCTCGGATTTGATTGTTCTCGAAGTATGGGTTGCCTGAAATTTTACTCGTCTGTGAGCGACTAACGCCACGTTGGCTGGTTCAAGATCGTCCTACGAACATAAAGAAATGTTCAAGGAGCAAACTTTAACGCCCCTTAACCACTGGACGCTTTACGAGAGGCCCCAACCACGAGGCTTTCCTAAAACCCGGTCACTTGCCTTGGAGGCACGCGGGATAAAATTGCACAATCGTCCCAGCTTCGCAACGACAAACAAAACAAAAAAATTTTTTGTAATTTTTCAATTAACTCCATCAATCATAAAACTATGTGAAAATGTTAACACCTGGCATTTTACAAAGCAATGAAATAAAAATACATAAAATAAATTTATACATACTATCGACATGTACGGTCAGGTCTAATCCAACAGCTGGACGTGTAGCGATTAGTATCGATAAAGATAACTGCGTATCAAGGCTTCGAATTGATCGAATTCGTTCAATTGATCAGGGTGTCTATGAAGCCAGGATTGACTATGGAAAATATGCACTTACATGTCAGTCCGCAGTTCAAACGTGTAAGTTTAGATTTTTTGTTAATGTTTATATTGATATCTCGCTATTTAAAAGTTAATCAAAGTCGCCGCCACAGACCCATATCAAATGCAATCACTACGAGAAATTACAGAAAATTTTGTTTTCGCTACATATATTTTAATTATTTTGAGGATTCTAGGAAGAGCGTTCATAGACTCTAGAATGAATGGTCATTAAAAGTTGTTTGTTCAGCACGCTTAGAGGCGTGCCCAAATGGCTATCGTAATTTTTTACACCCAAATAATTTTGAGCAGGGAAATCAGCAATATTAGGACATAAGGGTACCTCTTCCCTCTAATTATTACAGAGTTCTGCTATATCTCAGGAAAAAAGAGTATTTACGTCAACACGTTTGAAGTCGTTATAATATAAAATGTATTTAGATTTTTGTTTTAGACGTTGAAAAGATAAAATTCGTTCACACCGCTGCTGTCCAGACGCCAACCGTTCAAAACATCATCGAAGGCGGACGCGCAGAGATTACGGTCTGCTTTGACCGTGAGCCGTATTCAGTTACATGGTAAGCAAATCACTTAGTTTGTAAAGATTATTTTCGCACGTATTATAAAGAAGGGCCAAAGAAAAGTTGTAGCCTACAGCTATCTATGTAATCGATCAGAACTTCCATAAAAAAGTTAAGTTGATCTACAGAGCGTAGAATCTGCAAAAATGAAAACTTATTTAAGAATGCAGAGAACAAAAATTTTAGTAGAAACGGTGGAGGGTCACCATTATAGATTATCTTAGTGGTTTAGCCGTGACGACAAAGGGAATAGTGGTCCTCTTTTCAATTCCATACATGCGTTTAAAATCGCGATATATAGGCTAAGAATGTAGTATGCATCCTACTTAAAAGTCAGTGGACGTGAAATATCGTTTTGCTTAAAAGAAGTTGAATCATAAAAAACTAACAGATATATAAATACTTAATATACTGATTTGAAAATTTCGTTTGAAAGCGACAGAATGTGTATTCTTTTAAAAGATTTCTAGCCACTCCTATGAATCACTGTAGTAACCGTTAATTTTTGGAAATCCGATTCTATGATGTTATTTCCGTGGTAATCTGATTGAATGTATAACCTCAAAACTGCCGCTTTTTACAACTTGAAGCCAAGCATTACCGGCTGGTATACAATTTAATAAGATTTGCTAGCGGTGTTTTTAAATTATTACTGGTCACGGTGTTGTGACGGTTAAATATTTAGTTTATGTAATGTATGTCTAACATTTTTATTTTATGATTTTAGGTATAAGGACGGAAAATTAGTTCAGACGACTAGTCCTGAATTTTCCAACTGCGTGACAGCGATAACTTCCGAAGGCCTTGTACATACGCTAGTTTTTGAGAAATTGACACTGTCCCAAGCTGGTGAATATAAAATCAGTGCGACGAATAGTGCTGGAACTACTTCGAATAGCTACGTCATTAACGTCGAATCAAAGGGTTAGTTTGTTTTGTATCCTGTGGATCTAAATTGGATTTAAATTTAACTCATGACGGAGTCCTTATTATATTTAACCCAGAGCACGGTTAATTTCTTCAGAGATACATAAAGTTGGACAAACTCAATAATATTGTATATTCGAGCAACCTAATATCAGAGTAGTAATACACATTATTTATAATAAAGTGGCTTATGCTTTTCCAGGAGAAAAGTCGTATACCGCACAACCGTGACGCACTTTGCTGAGTTTTGCTGAGCATACTGCATAAATTACTTTAAAATTTTACAGAATTTGGGCAGCGAGCACGCTCAAAAGTTAGAAAATTTATCGGCGAATTTTGATAACTTTTTTACTGCTGTCCTAAAATCATAAATTAGAAACGTAAAATCAGTAAAGTTTCGGGCTGCAATAACATTTTGTTTGAAAAGTTCAATCGCAGCTACAAAATAAAGTCTATTTAAGACTTCAAACAGCAGGCTCGAGGAACCAGTTTTTGCCTGTTGCTTTTGTATTATCTAATGTCAGTATGATTAGTATCTCTGTGCTTTGTCAGTAAAACAATCGTTTGATTCAAGCTTACGTTTTCGGCCTTCTTTTAATTTTTATGAATTGCTGTATTTTAGTTTATTGTTCTGTTTTTTCGTGGAACTTATAAATCATGGATACGATCAAAATAAGTAGATTTCTTACTTGGCACCTTTTAATTTACTTTAGCTAATGACTCCATCGACGAGTCGGTGGTTAATTATTTCTTGTTTGCTAAAATCAGGCACTTGAGCACCGCGTTCGTTAATTTTCTACCCGCATCATACTAGCCGAGTCCGACTAACACCGGACAAAGCAGAGCAACAAAATCCAACAAAATTCATGTTCAAACAGCGCAGCTGTGGTGGCGTTTGACGGACAGCTCAGGCATAATAGTATCATAGCTTTGACACCACGGCGTCGCCACTTAGCTAAAAATTAGGCGCGATAAAAAGAAAAATGATAAATTTTGTTGGGTCGACACCCTGGTCCGGCGATACTATGCATTAACGTATCGCGCAACGACCCTCAGACGGCGTGACCACCATGCTCCACAAAGCTCTACCGGTTGATCTGACCGACTTAATAATGGGGTCTACAATACCAACACGTATAAATTTGTGGCTCTTTTTCGTTATTTACCCGTATATACGTATATATTAAGGAATATCATGAATACGAGGTTTAAGAATATTACACATAATAAAGTGAAGCAACGTGCGACCTCCTCATAAATATCAATCCCACGACCGATGTTCACTGTGGTGGCACAAAACTCATTAATACCGCAACCAATGAACAGCACTACAGGGACGAAACTTTTCAAAAACGCCATATGATTTTGGATTTGAAAGGGACTGCTTTCTAGGAGAAAAGTCGTATCCCTGATAACAATAAACACATTTGTGGCAAATTTTGCTGAGTGAAACGCAATTACATAGACTTTGGTTTTCATAAATTACAAATTTAAACTTCTTATCGGGATAGTTTTGGACACTATAAATTTTCATAAACTTTAATAATTTTCCGGTACTAAACAAATCAATAAATTTAAAACTTTAGCGGACTAATATTGACAACTGTTTGAAATTAATTGGGGCCGTAAAGCTTGCTGCTTGAAGAGTCACTCGGGTCATAGAGTTTTACCGAGTTCGACGACCAGTGCAGTTGTTTCAGTGGTGGGCCACTGTTGTTTTTACACGTTTCGGTGAATGATATAGCCAAATCCTTAGTAAACCATCCAATGATTTTCACTGTCATTACCGAAGTTATTGGCTTTCACGTTCTTTTTATTAGACCCGCGTTCTGATCATAGGGTGAACACAACAATTTCCGGCTTAAGAATCGTCGATCGATCTATACGATCGTATTACTTTGTGGTAATCGCACGATAATTTTTGCCAACACCAACTGGCGCTTCATTACGCATTGAAAATTCAAATGATGCCCATTGCTAAGCCGCTGCTGTCAACGTCTTTCTGCTCTAATCTTACAATTCGGTGTGTTTCATGCAAATGTCATAATCTAAAACACGTCATTCTTTGAACCATTTAAGATGTAAAGGCTTGGATCATTTCGGCCCAACAGATCGAACGGTACAATACGCCTGGGGATCAATTCATTTCACCAGACACGTGTGTAGGCTAGTGCACCCTACCCACTCGAACTGGATTTTGAGGTCAGCGGCCCACTTATCCTCAAATTACGTAAGGGTAGTAATTTCCCTCCAAATTGCGTAAACCTGGTGAAGGTAAGTGTGGTTACGCACAAGTCTTTCCGTTGCCTCACGCTACAATAGTTTGGAATTACAGAAATTGCTAGCTGTGTAGCTCTGTGGTTATAGCAGAGGCGCGTAAGGATTCGAGTCCCACCTTTGTCGACATTTGCTAATATCTTAGACTATCATGTTAGCGTCATAACCATACTGTAATTTCTATTCGAAAACTGGTTTGCTGATTGTGATTGCGTTGAATGTATATAGCTCAGGATACACTGTATTTAATATCTATTTTAGCACCACCACTATCAGCAGTCAAATCGCCGCAGACGTGCTGTGTTATCGAAGGCGGCCTTGCCGAATTGAGCGCTGAATTCAACCAGTCGATAAAGAATATAACATGGTAGGTACATAATTTTGTTTTGTACTGAATTCATAAATGTGATAGTAATTGGCGTAGACGAAAGTTATACAAAGTGTATGCATGAAGATAGACGTTATACGAAGACGGACGTTATACGAATATAGACGTTCAGATAGAGGCTATAGAAGTACGTCATACGAAGATAGACGGAGTTTATGGTATTTTAAAATGAGATATTTTACCTGAAACTGTATTTCTGTTGCTAGGCTGACTCTCTAATCTCTGCTGCTGTACAACATTTCAGCAAATTAAAGATATCATCTACGGTAGTACTTTTGCCAGGGGTACGATACAAATTTGCAGTGTTACGGCTATCAGTCGCATTAAAACGTTCTATCTTCTCATACACTGTGATTTGTTAATTTGACTGCAACACACAATCACAGCGGACATTTGGCTCTTAGGTATGCGTTTATCGAGCTACTAATTCATAATTCTTTCATTCAATACACTATCTCAGTTTAACATGTTTTGGCGTATTCTTTTTGCAGTATTTTTGCGGTGTGAATAGATATATGTCTTTACGACATTTGCGTTGCAAAATCAGTAACCACTGAATAGAAAGTGAATACTGGCCTGGGTTTGTAGGACAACGCACCTGTGATAGATCATATGGATGCGGAATCGACGTCATCATACCATGAATATCAGTACAATTATATATGGAATTTATACAGTTTTGTGGGCCATCGTAGTTCCAAATCTCACGGGCGTTATTACCTCTTATAATGTCTTATATGTGTTACACGTGTTTACAATACATTACATAGTAATGTATACAAATAATTGTGCAGAAAGCAGATAATTTCTTACAAGCTGTGTAGAAGTGATGCTATATTATTGAATATAGTATGGCTCAATGCACTAAATATTGTGTTGTGTCGCAAACGTTTCAGTCATTTCCCCAATTTTTCTTTCTTTATATAGCTCCACGAAAATAAATTTGATATTGAAATAAAAATGTGTTCACACCGTGAAATTTTAAGTTTAGACTTTGAGCTCGAAATTACATCTTAAATTTACCCATGCTTTAAACAAAATTAATAGATTAAAACTTATTTCGTAATGAAAAACATGAGAAATGGCAATACTTATTTATGATTGGGGAGTTTTCTAATGGTTCCCCCAAAAAAGTTGTTCCTCACAACCTAACCCTGAGGCTAATGTCAAGGTCAAGCTTAAGCCCAACGTAAGCCTAAGCCTGAAACGTAGGTCTAAACCTGAGTATAATCCTAACATGTAAATATAACATTACCTAATTGCGTATAACTATTGCGAGCCCTTGTATATGTTAATGTTTTGTGTGCAAAATTTATTTGAAAATTTAAAATTAACGTTATTATAAGGATGGGTTTAGAACTACTTTTGAATGCACAACTTTTTTTATATTTTGTTAAATATTATTTACTAACTTTTCAACGTTTCTTCTCGTAATATTTTATTCATCAAAATTTGAACAGTGGTCATACGTAAATAAATACAAAGAGGAAAGAAAATTAAAGAGAAATAGTGTCAAATTTTGTTCGAAATTTAAGCTCCAATTTTGAACTAAAAAATTTGAACGTCTAAACGTACCTTTAGTTAAGTTTTCACAAAGGTTCAAGAATGGCAACGAAATCAAAGATTCTATCAATATATCGATCACCAAATCGTCGGACAGCAAAATTGCTACGCTTCAGATTTCAAACACGTCTGCTGACGATGCCGGGATATATTCGTATATCGTAACAAATGATGCTGGATATATCGCTTCCGGTGAAGCAACGATATCAGTTGTAAATCGGGCAGAAGGTTAGTGTAGTATTTAGCCAAATACATCCGAAAAATCAAAGTCGTGTAATCCTTCGCAGAATGTATGCGATAAATCAAATTTGATAGATAAAAAAGCATTTTTAGTGTTTAAATGATTGAAAGCGCGAATACTACTCAGGGTTATTATGCGTATGGTAAAGAACGAATGAGGTCTGACGTCACAAGGCTAAAATGAATCATAATGGCAAACTTCATATGGTCACATAATAAATTTCATGCACTCACATGGTAGACTTTCTAGTTATAGTTTTGGGCTATGTTTGCTTGTCATTATTTGTCAATACTGTTTTTATATTATTATCTGTGTCATGTTTATTTAAGCTTTTATATTTAAATGTAAATGTTTATTTTGCCAAGTACCTTCCTACAAGTTTGGCGATACATTGAATTACCATGGACGGTGTTAACAACTAAATTGGTGTCGTTGAGGACTCAAAATGTCGGTGCTCTTTAAAGAATTTTATTTCTGTCTACCTCTTACACAACTACCTTTGAAATACTTTATTTACAAATGATTTACGTAACAAAACATGCAAATTTGCCAATTTTCATTCTAGTATCTATGACTCTGTCTAAATCGTGTTCACTGATGAAGCTAATTTTACGTTCCGTTTATGGGGTGACAGCATTTGCTGCTATTTTCCCCATTGTCAAGCAGAGGTCGATCAGTCCAACTTTTCAGACTTTGATTTCATATTCTTCGCCAAAGACTTGTTTCTTCAAGAGACCAACATTTGTTGATTTCCGAGTTAGTTTTCATTTTTTGACAAACTACATTTTTAGAGTATTTACGTTAAAAAATTAATTTTAGACCTTCAAGTAGTTTGAACGGTAGTCGAAATCTCGCCACTCGAGGGTCTTATTATGATTTTCACTGTTTGTTTAGTTAGCAATTTTTATATCGAGTTTCATGCTTTATGTTTCTATGTAAACAATTTCCGTTTTAGAAGTTGTTGACATCGACAAACCGAAACCCATTGCAATAGCAAAGGAATTTTCTGGGCAGCAATCATTAATCGAAGGCGGGAATTTGAATCTAACCGCACAATTCACAGATTCAATTAAGTCGATAAAATGGTAAGTTTATCACCTATTTTTTAATTCCGGTTATAATGTAGCGCTTATACAGTGAAGAGTTTAGTTGTGTACAGACGAAAACTGAAATTCACAACGCGCTTAATTCGTAGTTGGAGGTGCGTTAACAGCCCTTTCTCACGTTAAGCCTGAGGAACGGGTGCAATTTGAATCTAACAGCGCAATTCACAGTTTCAATTAAGTTGATAAAATGGTAAGTTTATCACTTATTTTTTTTAATTTCGGTTTTAATGAAGCGCTTATACAGTGAATAGTTTAGTGTTATGTAGACGAAAACGGAAATTCGCAACACGCTTAATTCGTCGTTAGAGGCGTTTTAACAGCCCTTTCTCACTTTAGCCTTAGGAACTGGTGCAAAAAATGCATTCCGACGTCTTATTATATAGATACCAGGTAACCTTGACTGGTGCCATGTCATGGCACTTAATGCACTAAATTCGAGAAAACACAATTTATGTAATAAACTCACAACTCTAAGTAAAATACTAATGGCTACTGCTAATATGTTGTTACAAACATATGGTTCTCTTGCTGTGGATTTTTACTATATTCGGAATACCAAATTTATGGGTTTAACACTATATATAAATAATAGTTTTGGCTAATGTTACTAATTTTCATTAACTTGTGGAAGACATATTTGCTCCTTCGGTGCAAATTATTGCAATAGATCCAATATAAATAAGAACTAGGGACAACCTTATGTGTTCCCTTACGCTGAACCGGCATAACTTAAACAAAAGAACGAGTATAAGCTCCTACCAAGTATAATTTGTGTACTCGCAAATTAATTGTTAAATATGTTGATAACTGTAAGTCAGGCTAATCTGTTTTAGGCCGTGGTCACATTGCGTCTGATCCGATCCGATCCAAAATACCATGCACAATGTGTCGGATCGAATCGGATAACGTAGTGTAACAAATACACGTATATAGATACTTATATGTCAGGTATAGAATTTGGTCGTGTCGAACCGGGTCGGCTGCAATGTGAACACAATTCGGATAGGATCGGACCGGACGCAATGTGAGCACGGCCTTAAGTGTAATTGATGCACGCTATGCAGAAGCGTAAGTTTTATGCAGTTGCGACATTAGTGTAAAAACTAGGTTTCTTTTCATATATTCGGACATGCTTTGAGCTATGTTATAAACAGAGTAATTTATACATGCATTGTATAATCATAGAGAAGCTCAAAATACAGGAGTCATTCCTAAATTACATAAAGCAAAAGAAGACAAGACCGTACATCACGTCAGCAAACTTCAGCGGTGTTTGAAAGTTTTCATAAAACATTGCTCTTAACTATATACAGATCGGGTGTTTTAAATTGTTTGTAATGCGGAGGCACTTTAATTTGCAGTTTTCGGATGTTTATTACAGGTTTAAAGACGGCAAGCATATCATATCTGACACCAAATTATCAATCGTAAAATCAGCCGACAAAAAAGTAGTTACCCTTTTGAAAGGCAAAGTTAGTGCGGCCGATTCTGGAGTATATTCGTTTAAAGCGACAGACTACACAGGGAATCAAGTTACTGGCGAAACCAAAGTTGACATTTCGACTCTATCAGATGGTAAGTCAAAACCGAAAAAATATTTCAAATGCACTTACGCTTTTGACTAGAACAATGCTCAGTCAATGCTATATCCTCTGAAGCGTTCGTTCTACGCAACATAGCATATTATACAATGTCGCTATATTACTACTTGTTTGTATTGCCAAAGTATAAAGTTTTAGAAATTGTGTAGAAATTGTATTGTTAAAATTCGCGTGATTTTCGAAATATATTACGTGAAATGTGAGTTCATCTTCTTACCAAAAGCAAGGTTTATCGAATAAATATCACTCGAATCAGAAAATATAGGAACCGATCTCATAAGGTTATTGTTAACTTTACAACAACCGCATCATAGTTTTCATATTAAACTCTTAAGACACAATATGAACCAAATACTCAAATGTTACAAATAAGAGTTTGTCTGCAACAGACAGACTCTTGTTCTCGATCAGTTTATTTAAACGGAAGTTAGAATTTCAACAAATAATTAATAGCTTCATTTCACTTATTATGGGATAACACTGCTAACAAAAGTTGCTAATTTCGTGAATAATGCATTGTGTTACAATACGATTTGGATAATTTGGCATATGTTTGTATTGTTTAAGTCACTGCACAAGATGTGAGCGAAACATCCATTCTTGCTGTTAATGAGCCGCTGAAGGATGTTGAAATTGGTGCAGGAGCAAAAAAAGACCTACGACTCAATGTTACGTTGAATGTATCACCAGTATCAGTTCAATGGTAAGTACCAATGAAATACAAAGCCGTAATAAATATGATTTTATGGTCCGCTGCATAAGGTAGCGTTAGTATTATCTACATTTAATGCTGATACCGCAAATTGTTTAGTGCTAATACTTAAGTAAGCGAACACTTTTTCACCAATTTAAATCAAGTCTTCTATTGCGGCAAACATATAACAAACGTTTCATGTGGCGTTTTCAACTGGATATTGCAACAGCGCGAGTATGCGTCTCTTGTTTTGATTATTAGACAAATTCAAATTCTGTTACATGATTCGTTAGTGAAAGCTTAGCTGTTTAAAGCTAATGTAATGCATCAAATCGGGAGTTTTGCCATGTAAATCTAACAGATTAGGCAGTTACTTTTCTCTGCGGATTCGGACACAATTCCTTAAATTTCCGTGGTATATTATCACTTGCTTATCCACTTTCTGGTTTTTGACGTGTTTTGTAACCGTGGTGCTTGGTTATAGTATTATTGTGCCTCCGAGTGGATGTTAATGATTGCTCGATATTGGTTTCTTTAACATTATCGTTATTTAATATATAACTCCAGGTATAAAGATGGCACTGAAGTGACATCAAACTACCGAGTGTCTGTCGAACATTCGGCTGATAGTCAAATAATAGGATTTACAGTGCGAAAACCGACGCAGAAAGATAGCGGAATTTATAGTTTCAAAGCTGTTGATAAAAATGGAAACTTAGCAACGGGAGAGGCACAAGTCAAGGTTTTGGAGCAGCGAAAAGGCACGTTCAGCTGTTATATATTTATGTATCAGTGCATTAAAGTATCACTTTTTAAAACCGAGCGAGCGTAGCCGGGCGGAGTTTCCTCAAATAGCGGTCAGCTGAACAAAAATTATTTTGTCTGTATGGGTCACGCATAACTCATCACTTGGTTAATTGATTTTCGCAGTTGTTTGTTTGCGGTGTAGTAGAATAATCACATTGTGCTCTTCGCTTTATATTTGATCTACAACATTGATTTCCAGTCCAAAGTCTCTCAAAACTATAACATGAATTGGAAATGTTGCGATTTTAATTATTCGTTTCATTGTATTAAAGCCTTCATTAGCTTTATAAGGTGATAAAATATAGACTTTTTTTGTAAATTTTGTATATTTTCAATTTACCTGCGCACGTAATTACCTGGAGTGGGTGTAAGGTATTTTGGGATTACTGAATGCCATTAAAGCAGATTTACACAATGGCGTTGTTACGCATCTAAAGTGGTAAGCGGTAGGTGTTTGCAATTTGAAAAATCATTAAGACACTAACATTTGTTGAAAGTTGCAATGTGTAAATTTCGAAAATTTCCGTGAACCGTTCAAAAATCGTTTGAGTGCGGAATGAAGGACCATTGATTTGAAATATGATGAAAATGGCTGTAACGTTGCCGTAAATACATTCCTTGTGTATTTTATTTTTCTGGGACTTTGCAGTTGGCTGATGAGGCGTCAGTTTGGATTTCACAACAGACAGAGAGTGTAGACAAGAAACACATTCTCTCTCTTCTCAACTCCCGCGTGATTAATTAGTTACTACGAAATACAATAGTGTTTGAATTTTTAGAAAATATACTGCTACCATAATGTATAAAAATTATCAACATATTTCAAATATCGACGATGTATTGAATGCATGTAAAATATAAAAAAATGAAATAGCACATTTCGACGTATATTATTTATCCAGTTAATCAAATTGTGATGTTTATCTCAAATATGTAGTTTGTATTTGTTGAGCATTTCCACACTCGCGTTTACTGACAATCACTGGAAAATTTAACATACAACCTGACGGATTGCTCATAGCACTGTGCGAAATGGGTTAATTATATTGCTAGAGATTTTATAATAAGAGCTTTATTAAAACAAAGATGATTAACAATGAAACAATCTTGTTAAAGCCACAAACTTACACAAACAGATTAACATAACTTTGATCTCATATGCCATTAGTGTTTAGCTGAAAGTTATAAAGTTGTAAAATCCACCCTGCAAATGAAACAGCTAATGGATATACAGGGTGTTTCAGAAGTAACTACCCACACTTTGTCAATCAATATCTTCTGGCGTAATATTTCGCAATGGTTGTTTATCGCTGTTTTTAATATTTCAGGTTATTATATCGACTCCACAATATTTGTGAAATTTAGAAAGCTAGATTCAGTGCAAAACCATATTATTAAATGCCTAGAAATACCATGGTGTTGCTACTCGGACAGAGGTAAAATTAGCGTTCATATGCTGCAATAGGAAATTATATATAAACATATAATTAAATATTTGTTTATATATAATAATTAATATATGTGTGGTAAATATATAAATGTATAATATAATTATATACATATATATTAATTCTACAGCACAAACCGGGAAGTATAAGCTAAGTTTATTGGCGGCTGACATGGTACTATGATGACACGTCCCGTTGGTGTCCCGTCCCGTCGATGTTAAATTTACAAATGCTGTGATATCTTGGATATTATATAAAAATGTACTTGTAATATATCATATTTTCGACACAAAAATTCAGAAATAAATTATAAACAACTGGTAAATTCAAGCTCAACAGGGTCTTCTTTTCCCGCCGACTTCACGGTGCCCGTTCCCACCGCTGTGGTTTCGAAAGATAGTAGATAGGGACAGTAGGAATATCGTTAATTCATTCATGCGCGTCACTAATTAGATGACGAGGCGTTTGGCTACCTTAAGAAAGTCATAGTTACACCCGCCGTTTACCCGCGCTTGGTTGAATTTCTTCACTTTGACATTCAGAGCACTGGGCAGAAATCAAAGATAGAAAAGGATTTAAAGATAGAAAATTTTATACAAAACAAGGACAGGTACAGCCACTGACTCACAACTAGGCCCCAAATGCCAAAATACTTTGTCAACAACGTGTCGGTGTGTATCCACGCCGGGGTGGAGGGTAGCAAATCCTAGTTCTGTCCAAATTTCTATTTAATAAATCTTGATCCTAAACAATTGTGCCTCACAAATTGCCCCAAGATAATGGCAAATTTCACATTTAGAGGGTAGTACGTTGAATAGTTCAAAAAGATCCGCTTATGGTTTGGCGTTCGGGAGGCATAGTTTTAGTATTATAGAAATATTCGAAGCTTATAACTAAGACTCAGGCTTAGTATGTCACCAAAGGCATATCACCTACGCCGATAAATGTTATTCGATTTTGCAACATGCATTAAATACGTATTATTACAGTTGAGTGTCTTCACTATGTGTATGCAGATATTAATTCAGCATTAAAACTATGATCCTTTTTAGGTTTACGGCAAACGCTAACGCGAGCATTATACTATACCAGGGTATATTCATGAAAATGTTCATCCACGACAGGCAGGTACTCGCAAATAACAGTTACCGAACAAAAGAAATTTAGCAAATTGTAATTTTCAATTTATTACTGAATAAATTTTTCCTACGATAGATCATGCTGTTGTCTATTTGTAATATGGGTCGTTCCATGAAACAATGTAAATGGTCCGGGGGGGACATTTCGAGGTTTTTGGCCCCGTGTGCCCGCATTGAGCGACAAAAGGAAAAAGCGCTAAGGGTACATGATAGTATCACTAAAGTGTCAAAACATACTGGGACTTCGTCATCCTAGCTCTGGTGGGTGGGATGCTAGGGACCCCCAAAGTTCGAGTTTGGCCGTGTCGCCACTTCGGGTACCAATGTTTCGGGGACCGTGGAGAGCTATAGGACAGACATACCTCAACGAAATTAGTTCCATACTGTTCACAATCGATGGTTTTAAAAACGTAGCCGGCAAAATCTCATAATCGCCTGGGTGTTCTGGAATGCTGAGACAAAATCCCGATTTTGGCCAAAACATGCCCCCCGGACCCATTTTTCCTGGGTGCCGTGAGCGCAATGTATGGCAGATAGCGAATAGGAAACTAGTGTGTTTTTAGAATCTGACGGTGCTGTAGCCTATAATGCTAAAAACATTCACTAACTCCTAGCAGTTGAGGAGAGCTGAGGGAAAACCTCAAATATACCAAGCCATCAAAAGTGTTGTGTCCCCCCCCCGGACCCACATAGATATTATACCATAACCCAAGAAGGGTTCAACCAATGTGGTAAATTACTTGTAGATATAGTACCTGGGGTAGGCCCTTTATAACCGCATAGCCGGCAGATAGCTGGGATGCTACTGCAAAATTTTCCTGACCAGATGTCTCTCCCCCGGACCCTGTCCCCCCCCCGGACCATCGAGAGGGGCCAATTTTGCAGGTCAGATTCTCTGCGTATAAAACCCAGAGACCTCTTGAACATTTCGGTGGTCAACGGGCCTTCTGGTAATTCAAAACAATATATAGCCTTGACCTCCGACCGTCCCTATCCATGAGTCTCATGCCAATTGTTGCATTTCGCAAAATGCAAAATACCTTCTTTTTTTGCCGAAAACATCAGGGTTATATAATACTTTTTGTTCTATATATTGCCATGTTACTTGCTACTTTTAGATATTTTAGATTGATATGATGTTTTGTAGTCATTAGGCGTTAATATTTGTTATTTACATGCTTAATTTGGACTAAGTTTAGAAAATTATTTAGCATAGTAATGTCTAATTAGTAGAGTGACAATAGTTGGGTTGAATGTAATAATGATAGTAGTAACGATAGCAGCAGCGAGCCCGCTGAGGGCCCGTCAGCCCAGCTAGTGCCCAAAACTTCAAGATACGTCGTGGAGCTAAACGTGGATGGGGTGTGAAGGTGAATGGCTATACAGTGAAAAGGAAGAAGCGACAATACCGGTAAGTTTGACAAACACGGGGAGTGAGGGTGGCAACATTTTTACACGCAGTTATTGTCGTTCATAATGTAATTTGTATTATTTTCAGGTCTAACACAAGCCATCTTTCGTGGGCAACGACCTCTAAATTTGCTTATATTTAGGGAAACTCTAACTCCGACTTCGAAACAGCGGTTTTTGGAGCAACAGCGAAAAAGCAACAAACAGCGACAACACCATTACGAATATGTCCATGTCAAGCAGTTATCGCCATGAGGCAAGGGCATCCCGACGACGACACGAGCGTAGAAAAAGCAGCGACAACGACAACGAAAGAAGGAGGAGAAGCAGCAACGCCAAGCCCGAGAAGCGCAAAGGTGAGTTTGTCTATTCACTGATCGTGGTTTCGGTCTTGCCTAATACACAAACTATAAACCTACAGGCTTAGAAGGCCATGCGATGCGTACGTAATCTATGCCATTATTTTCAGGAAAGTAACCGACTGATTAACTGGACTGTTTTGCTAACAAAGGCTTGCAATATTTTAGGTCGCCACAGCAACAGCAACCAAAAAGAGTGGAGCTGCACCCATCCTCCACAAATGACGCCCCAGGAGCAGCAGCCACGACCATCAACACCACCTCGCCGCGCCTACCGAGGGGCATGGCGTTGCGTGGGTCGGCGTTGTCAGCATCGACGCAACAAGCTTCATGCATCACAAATGAAACGTTATTGGGAGCGGAAGCAGCAACAACATGCCATTAAGCAGCAGCAACTGATTGATGGGGTTGAGCCAGATTGAGGGACAGCGGAAGAACGTTAAAGCCGCTCATAGGCAAATTGTTTAGGTCTGCAAGCCGGGGTAGTTTAAGGAGCCAGAGTAGCCGGAGTAGCCAGCCATGTGTCCGGAGGATCTGTATCTGGTCACGAAGCAACTTTTCGCCTGTTGGGGCCTCAACCCTTGAGGCTAATTGTAGTGACGGTAGCATTTCTGGGGTGACGCCACGAAGTCGTGCCAAAAATTTTTGCTACACCCTAAAGCAATTATTTATGGAGAACAGTTGGTTACTTTGAATGGCAATTCCTCAGAAGCCTTGAGTGAGTCGTTGACTGAAGTGGGCGTAGAAAAAACATTGACTGTTGCGACCGGGCAAGTGGTTCTCGAACGCAACCTTGGTAGTGCGGTTATCCGACCAATTGGGAATCGATAGGCGGACGGCTATGAAACACGCCGCAACTTTGATCACCGGGCCGGCACCGCCAACCAAACATGGGAGTGCACTGCCACAGGATTGCGATCGAGTTGGTAAAGCAATTTTACTCCCGCGAGGACGTTAGCTACCAGTGTCCCGACGTCAATGATACTGTGACTGTGGGTAACCAGAAGCTGCCAAAGTTAATGCTAAAGGACTATCGGGACGTTTAAGTTTGCTAAGTTGCCAAGTCGGAGTACCCAGAGGTCGAAATTGGTCGAGCGATGTTCGCTTATCACCGTCCCAAAAATGTTGTGTTGCCAAAACCTGGCGACCGACAGATATGTTCTTTTTGTGTACTGCACCACAACATGACTTGGAAAGGTGAGTGCGTCCGATGATGTGGTGTTCTTCGAATGAAGGACAAAGGTAAAATAGACGCAACCCTAACCTGTGGTGATATGGACCAAAATCCCAGCTGTTGGATGCGCTCCTGTTAGATTGCTCGAATCCAGGCGTAGACCATTCGTCGAAAAATATTCAGGAAATCGAAGATATCGATCTTGACGAAAAAGAAATCACGTGGCGCCAATGGAGGGCCGCCGGCGCCAAGGCTGGTAGCCGACTGGAGCGGCAGCAGCTAACCGGCACGGTCGAACAGTGCTTACAAGAATTGCTGCAAGAGCTCGACGAAAAATTCATCCATCATCACTACGTGACGTGCAAACAGTATAGTGCAGTCCGTCGCATCCGGTCCCGGCAGCCACCGGGCACGTTGATCCGTTCAGTCCGCGTTTGCCAGAAATTCAAGGCTGTGCGCTCCAAGACAAAATGACTGCACATCATTTCAACCAAGTATCAGTAACGATTCACCCGTTTATGCTGTGGTTCTACCACGAAGAAGATACTAAACCGAAGACTCTCGCTGCCGCCATCATAT
>JASANE010017004.1:0-57587 GCA_030248225.1 Trileptium ribeirensis
TTACTGATCTGTATAACAACAGGAGGAACAACAAGAACGGTCTGAAATAACATTTGCATACTGTCAAGCGAACAGTCAGCGTAACGAGGTTTGCATCAGTATACCTTATTTAACCCGTTAAGCACCGTCAGCTCTCAACCTATATTTAGGTCATAGGTCGCCCACAATTATATATTATTAAGGAAGCACAATATTCAAGTCTACCCAAAACATAACTATGTTCATATTTGTGTCTTAACTTTATTGAGGCTTAGCTTGTACAACTTCTTCCTCGCAATTATCACTCACTGCAATGTGTATTCCTTCCAACTTCTGTTAAGCTGACTGACGAAGAGCTTTGACTTTAATCGTTGATGCTGTCAACTGAATACATGCGAATGATATATTGCCTATTAGCGCAAAATATCGCGGTGCCGTTAACATAATAAAATTGACTGTTATATTGATAAATGTTAATATTTCTTCAAATTAGCGTCGACCTACCACGGAGAAAACAGTTGCTCGAGCCGAGATATACATAATTCTTACAATATAAGAATTTCGTGCCATAATGTTTGAACGTTGGTCAGAAACATCACAGCTGCCTTATCAGTAAATGTTAGACGAAGGAGGAATAACACGATTGAGAATATTGCATCAATTGGTCAAAATTTATCAGAAAAATAAAACACAAATTGGAACATAAATTGAAGTAAAACTGTGGGTGAGTTCGTGAAATTAAATATCCTGGGTGTTTATTAATCGGATAGCATTCTGCATTTAACCGAATAGTACAAAAATTATTAGTCTAACAACCGGCTTACTTGATTTGGTTTTATGAATATGTCTATCATAGAGCCATGCTCTGACGATTCAAAAGACAGTGTCCGAAGCTACAAATTTCTAAGATTTTTACTTATTGTTATATTGTTCGTGCTGTAAGACACAAACATACGGCATTGTGTGTTGAATTTGCCAACAACTAACGAATGACAAATATCAATCAAATAGTATAGCCTACTACACGCGTATTGACCAAAGCTGAAAACAATGCCATTCGGATGGTGGTGACAAAATTGGTTTTATACACAAGTTGGATTATATAATACAGCACATTTCATTAAAATATACAAAAGTGCATTTGCTAAGTAAATGGACCAATTCAAGTTTCCCCCAGAATATCTTTTCAAGCTCCCCCCTAGAATATATTTTCAAGTATTACCCGTTACTCAAACGTTCGCACATCACTCTTCAAACATGAGTCCAGCTACTGTACATGTGGGCCGATGGCGAATAACAAAATACCTCTGAGCGACTGGCTGGTATGTCGAAGCAATCCTTGATCGACGTCTATAACTTCTTCCGAGAAGTTTGCACGCAGCATTTTCAGCGAAATCCTATACGGCTGTGGTGCTGGCACCTTCGTGCAGATAGACGAAAGTCAGTTTGCGCACAAGGTTAAACATTACCGTGGTCGTGGTCCTCAGTCTGACGTATGGGTGTTTGGCATCGTAGATACTAAGCAGCACACCGGCTGTGGGGTACATGCGTGGTGTGCGTCGCGATATGCTGCCTGGTTACCTTAAGGAGTTCTGCTGGCGGGACTGCTACCAGCAAAATGCGATCCAATCGCTGTGCGCTCATATCGCGGAACAGTTCCCTTTGGTTTAGCTGCTTCATATCCCAACAGCTCTTTCCAGGACTAATTTATCCCAACGGCCTTCTCCAGAGCTAACCAGGGGCGGCTCCTACGGCGATTGAGTAGTCCGGCACTGCCGGGCTGGGGATCATTCCTGTGGACCATCGCAGACCTAAGGTTAAGACAGGAACGCTTAAATTTATTAAATTCACCAATTCAAGTTCCCCCTATAGTGCTCTTTCCAAGTTTTCCCCTATCTGTTATAGGAGGAAAACTTGAATTGATCCAAGTAAAGTGCATTCAGTAAGTCCTTGGCGACAAATTTTGCGTCTTGAAAACTTCGTGGCAAGCTATCAATCTCAAGAGTTTCAGAAATTACGCCAAGTCTATTTTGTTTCAATTTATATGATAGGGACCAAGATCCATCGGGTAATGGGGGCCGCTCTATAGTCCCACCTATAATTTATATTACACCAAATATTTATCGAAGATTATTTCATGTTGCTAAGTCTTGTATTTATAGCCAACCTATTTATCTATTCATTATTTTTTCGACTGTGAAAGCAATATAACAGTACAATATTCCACGTAACATATAAGCTCATGTCTTTAATATTAATGTAAGAATTGCTTTAAATAGTACACAAGGAACTACTGAGCAACAATTACTGCAATCGCACGTCGTTTGATCAAAGACTTTGCAATGGTTTTTAAATGTTTACGAACAAATTGCATTACCGACAATTTTTTTGTATGTTTATATGTCAGACATTAGTGTCACTCATAACCGGACTTCACATAACATTTCCTAAAAGAATGAGCTTAAAACGAATTTGTCAAAATACAGGTTTTACATGAATGGCATAGTCTTCCGCACTTGAGTCACATCTATAATTCTTTGGCTTTAATAGAGGACGCAGTTAGGCCGCCGAAGTATCATCGAGTACACAGCCAAGAGAAAATGGATTACAATGGCGACAATATCTTTGGTAGTTGTAAAATCAACTGTTTTAGGGATTGATTTTTATTATATACTTTCAGAACACAGAGTACTATTGACACAACAAATTGACATAAAATTAATTAACGCCACGCGATGCGAATATCCGACAGACCGGCAGGACCACCAATGAAAGGTGCCATAAAATCAAGTCGTGTGAAAACGCAAATATTAGCGTTGAAACCTCCCTGTCAATGTATTTTCTCATGACAGTGAAAATACTATATGGTTGTCAACTTTATTTATGGTGGATTAAAATGAAAATGCGCGATATTCTTTCATTACGTACAGGTTTTCGGTCTCCTTTCGAAAGACTAACAACAAATCCTAACTAACTAATTAATGTCAGAATAATTAAATTATTACTGTAGTAGCCTACTGCTTAGACGGATTTTATTACTGTATTTTAGGATTTCCCAATTCTATAGATCGTTTACAGTTATGGGTTTAGCATCATACCTACATAATTTGTTTAAAGTTTTGTGATAAAATTGGCGGTTTTGCTTTGAAACATTTTGGGATCTCAAATACTGTTAAGCGACTCGGTTACGAAAGAGTTTTAGCTTACTAGCAGTTAATTTATATTTTACTTACATTCTGTATTAAAAAAACTAGAATATGTTACGTTACACCTTTAACGCCCACTGTCTTGAAATACGATCAGCGCACATTGTGAACTGGTGTGTTAACTGAGTTTGCCGTATAGTCCTGCTTGTACTCATGTCATTCGTACGCTTCATGAGGTTCCTTAAGAATGCGACAAACACTATACAGATATCTCAGCGCTTTGCGTTTGCAGCTTTCAAACGTACAACCTGAATTCGGCCCTTCGAGGTGATTTGAATTTGTGAAACCTTATACAGTACACAAATTATTTCACCGTTAAATGGTATATTAACATTTAGCCTATTGTTGGACTAACCCAGGCGTTTTCCGTATTACACCGCCCGAAATAGATATATTTTGAAGATAGATCGACAATTTAACGCCATTTGACTCGTCTCAGTAAGATGGCTGAGTAGATATTAATTTCGGCTGGCCTATTTTTGGTTTACCAATGTCACCATAAAGCTACGCCAATTTATCCAAAAATATAAAAGCCTAAGTCGTTAACTACTGAATCGGTCCATTGTTTAAAAAATTTCAAGAATTTTTAGCATATAGTCTGCTGTATCCGTGCGCAATGATTGCAATTACACCTGAGAACAATTTTTCAAAATATTTTGCTCGTATGCACAATGCGCAGCTAAAAGGGTATTTTTGTCAGAATGCAGCGAAATTAGAGGTTTTGAAATTACGTAAAATAGTTACAGATGTCACGCCTGAACGCATATCGAGAAGACTTGAGCTCTACAGTATGAGATAGTGGCATTGGCATAAGCAAAACGTTCGATGAAACTTGATTACGACGTTGGCAGATATTTTGATAAAGAATTAATTTTCGTAGTAAAATTGTTTTCACCGGCCGGCGAAAAGACAAAAATTATTTGAACTTTGGCCTAGTTTTAGCCCAGTGGTAACATAATTTTTATCAGATTTGGAAGGCCCCTCCTAGGATTATGTCTTGGGAGGATTCGATGTGTAACGAAAATGTGGGGTGTACAATGAATGATTCCGTTTGGTTTGCTTTAATGTATGCCATAATATCACCAGCTGGTCCACAAAGGTCCGGTTTCAAAGCAAGGCCTGATTCTCGGATTTGGTGGATAGATTTTTAGTACATTTTTAACAAAGGGGCCGCTGAAAAAGTTATTTGGTGACACAGTTTTGGGGTTCCTTACCTCGATGCTCCACTGAGATTTTGTATTGTCGCTGTAGACTAGGGTATAGACAAGGCTGCGACTGACAGTTGGTGATAACGGTGTGCTAGGGAACACACACCTTTTTTGCTTTCACGAATGTTATCAACGTAGGGTCTTACACGTTTATTCTGGTCTCATTCGCCTCCCACTGGACATTTAATAATTTTCATGAATGTTCAAGCCTATCTGAGTTGTTGTTGTTTCTTAGCTCATATTCATAAATCGCAATACGGTTATAGGTTATTTTTACATGGGTACTATATGATATTCATTCTTAAGCTGATTTTTATATGTTTATCGCTCAAACGCTCTAACTTATTAAACAACATATAGTTGAAAAGAGTATATTCATAGATACGAAGCAAAAAAATTCAAAAATCGCAGTTTAAGCTGCATTTCGCCGTAGATTTGAACTGAACAAACTGCGTTATCTGTTTTTAGAGAAATACTAATATGTTTAGTCGCTAAATCCGGGAATTACTCATAATGTATTTTGCATATTAATACTGATTATAATTTCAGGGGAACCATATACTATCAACACGAATTATAAATGCATGTCTATAGATTGCACAACACATAAACATTTACGTTACATTATATTTTCCTTATGTTAATATGGAAAAGCATATATCAGGATCACTGTTGTTAAAATTAGTTTTTGACGTTTTTATTAATCACATTTGCGCCTTATACACTAATCCTTATATTACAGCCAGCGAATTCCAATTTTTAGAGAGTCATTGAAATAAATTTACGCAAAGTCATTCTTGCGATCTAATACTAGGTGCTGCGCTGTTACCGTTGGCTTGAAGATGGCAGATTGGTTCGAAAATATTTAAAAAATAGCAGGGGCTAGCTAAGTAATTTGTGTATAAAATGAACAATTTTTGATATCTTAATTAGCACAGTCATGAAAGTTAGATTTTGAATTGTCCACTCAAATAACCCCATTACTAGGATACCATTATGGGCTTCTAGACACCGTCAGTAAGGTTTAACTTTGGCTAATTTCCTATAAGTAATTACACTACTTCTGTCAAACATTTCAAAATAACGCAGCAACGATGTTCTAATTAATGTTTGAAGTGACTTAATGGTTTTGAACCCAACAGTTAAACACATTATACTCCGTCATAAGTGGATCAATCCCTTAAAAATGATAAATTGTAGTTTCAAGTGATCACTTTTTACACACTTTCTTGGTTTTGGGACACATTAAGCTGTTGTCGCGCTTTATCTGCATGTTTTCTGAATAGACTCGCTTGGATAGAACAAAGAAATCTGAATTAGTAACCGTAAAGTACTTCAGTATAAACGATTTACCACTACTTTTCCATAAGTATGTATGACATGATATATACTAGTATACAAAGATAGAAGACAAACTAGGCAATTTGAATCAGTGACAGCGATATATATTTTCAGGGGGCTTCACGTGTAATATAGCCTGCTGTATAATATTTATAAATACTTCTGAGCATCCTAATGTATATCTACAATCGAACTCCGGAAAGTAACAAATATTACTATCATCACCGTCAAACTGGTGGTTACATTCGAATTCCAAGCCCTCAATTCGAAGCAACAACAACAACAAATCAACAAAACCAAAATCAAACCGAACTCAGTAGCAGATCACCTGCGACGTCTACATATTCCACAATTCCGGTTGCGTGTTCTCGGATTTGTAGTGCCGCATTTCAACGACCGAGTGCGAAGCGGAGAATGTCTCGGACGGTAAGTGCCAAAAGCTATACGGAATTAAATTTTTAACTATTCAACTCAATATTGTCTTGCATAATTTCTTAATAAACTTATCCATATGTTGATTGATTGATTAATTGATGGGGTTGTTGTAAGCGCTACATCATAAACCGGACCATGCTTTATTTTTTCAATGCCAAAAATTGCAGTTACGAAACTCATTGTTTCTCCCATTTTAGGTACAGTTTAGCCATAATTATATTTGCGTCCTACAGTCCTTAATTGTTGTAGTAAGTTTATAAAGGTGAGAATCTGGAATTGAACCTGCCATGATGTTTGAAGAGAAGAGCAGAGCCAGAGCAAAGACCTGTCTGTGAGAGTCCACGCGAGCCTAGTGCACCTGGAAAAGCTGTGGACGGCTCTTAAAAGCTCTGTTCTAAAACACAAAGTATAACTATAACAGCTGTTGTATCGTGCAATTGTAACCCAGCAGGAAGAACGGCTGAGATAACATCGCATTGGGCCGTAAAAGCCCTAAAAGGAATTGTATATAGTTTATATAGTTTGCTCATATATTATGTTTTCTCTTGAATCCTTTATTAGGAGCCTATTAGATAAGCAGAGCTTGCTTTTCATCGGAAGGGCCAATCCGAGAATCAACAAGACTTGAGTCGACCAAAGGATTGAAAATATGGCTCTTTCTCATGTGTCGCCCAACTCCATCATTCAACAGCCGTTATAAAACTGTTTCCAATGAACCACAAGAGCAAGGATAAAAGCGTATCACATAAACACTATTATAGTTTATTAATAGAACGCATGCTAGTAATCTAAAATGCTACATAACACGGTTTACACCAGGAGTTATGGATCATTGGAGGTTACGTTCCTCTATATCGAACAGTTAGTATTTTATGTGATGAAATATATGAATAATGATTAGTCAAACATCAGTTGTAAATCATTTCCGCGCTCATGGGAGAAACGTGAAAGTTATCGTAAGCATATTTCCGAGGTTTTAAACACGTCTTAAAAGACTCGTTTAGCGTTTAACACTATTTCTATATTACTGCTGAAATCCGTGGTCACATAACAATCGAACCGCATCTATTTATGTGTGTATTTTCTGTGTGTAGTGTGTTTATGATGCAAATTTATAGGATCCGAAGTGCCGTAGTAAACAGATGAAGCGAGCATTTTCTGCGCTCAAGGAGAAATTGCCCATTGTTTCAAATGCCAAGCATGCAACACAAGCTGCAACCCTTCGACTGGCTAAACGGTATATTGGACATTTGCAAAATATTCTAAAAAATACCAATGAAAGTAAGTTTGTAGACTGTTATTCAATACATGTATTTTGTAACACTAATAAAAATATGAACACAATTTCGACTATTCGGTTACTAGATATCCCAATTCTAGCGATTAGATTATCGTTTCATTGGACATTTGCCAAAACATTTTATAGAATACGAATGAAAGTAAGTTTGTATAGTAGACTGTTATTTGATAAATGTTATATTTTGTAACACTGAGAAAAATATTATATTATAACACAACTCCGAACTATTAGGTTACTAAATATTCCAATTGTAGGGATTCGATTAGCTTGCATTTCATTGACTGACGTGTTTCCTGCATTGAGTTTACCAGACCTTGCTAGGCTTGATTCTAAAATTTATTTAACCCATCTGTAGTCTATAACAACGTATTTTAAAGATTTGGCTTTGATCAATAAGTTTTTTACAACTCGCTGTACTATGAGAGGTTTCAAACATATCAGTACAACAGTTTGTTTCATTGTTAGGACATTTAAACAGCATATAGGTTCTGTTTTAACTGCTGGTCTGAAGTTTTTAAATTAAAATATGTTAATCTTTCATTGTATGATATATTTGGAATTCCATTCAATGATATCTAGTTTTGAAAAGCTATAATATTGTGCAAAAATTCATGAACTGGAGATATTTGATGATTTCTACGCAATTTGTACAGAATAAAATGGCATTAATGTAACATATTGAATTATATTAAGCTGTTGATATCTTCACCATCAAATCTGTACATATAGCTCGGCCACACCCCCCCCAACCGCGCCTTCTCGCTCATCCATCTATTCCAACAGAGAAGAAGCGTTATATTCATTTTGCCACTCATATATATGCAACCAAATTTTAACTGCTCTTGAAACAACTCCTATCGAAAGTAGATCTTGACAATTTTCTCCAGTTTGACCGTAACCTTTAATTCAATTTAACGAATATTTCTCTTTTTTTGTCAGTTGTAAGCGGTTTTGCTCCCTTACTGGCGTAATTGTTTGTTATACTTGATGTCGCTTTATCCTTCTTGTATAATAAATCCTTTTTGTTGTGTTGTTGTTGAAATTCATGAAGCCTCCCTGCTTAGTTACTCTGGCTACTACCCTGGCTAACGTTAAAAGT
The DNA here is from genome assembly GCA_030248225.1 of Trileptium ribeirensis. Classification (NCBI taxonomy): domain Eukaryota; kingdom Metazoa; phylum Nematoda; class Enoplea; order Enoplida; family Thoracostomopsidae; genus Trileptium; species Trileptium ribeirensis. The sequence continues at coordinate 8,569 of JASANE010017004.1, forward strand.
TTATAAAAAATTATCCTAAAACAAAGGCATATGTACATATATTTGTCCTTTTCGCGCATAAGTCTGGACACAGGGCGTTGCCGTCATCAGGCTATTTGTGTTTGCTTAGTTTTCTGCTCACTTGGTGTTTGGACAGAGTTATATTTGGGTGACGGAAATAACAACAAATTAGATTGTGCACTGAGCTACATTATTATCTCAAATAGGAGATATTGTTGCCGCTAAATATAAAGTCTTGTCACATAAGCAATAATAGATTTGTAATGCACGGTACTATTTCGTTGCTCTTTCATGTTTTCACAAACCGACAAACAAGCAAGAAAGTTTGTCAACATTGTATGCTGGATGGCACCCGAACAGGGCTGAGAACTTCGGCCGCGGTCCCGTCCCGATCATAAATTAACTGGGCCGAAATGTTGATGGCCCGGGCCGGACCGCATGCAACCCTAAATTTCAACAGGCCGGATGTGGCCTAAAAATTTTTGTCCGTGCTCACGCAAAATCGAATGGTTAGTAACGGTTCAATAGCCTTAAGTTTGTTTTAACAATTTTTTCTTCCGCTCGTTTCACGCTTTTTATATGTTTCTATATCCAACATCCTTTACATCGAGAGTCTTAAGCACGATTACAAACGAGATAAGCCTGGCGGAACCGAAATTTTGCAACTCTAGGCCGGGGCCGAGCTAGATTTCCAACCGACCGGGCCAAAATGTTGCAGCCCCAGGCCGGGCAGAGCCGACTTCGATTTTACGTTCATACCTTTTGTTTGCGACATGCTTCAAGGGCGTCATAGTGGCTGTATGTGCGATTGCCGATAAGCTAGCTATTGCGCATATATTATTCCTGGTTTTCATATATATTGCAGCTGCCGTTGGCGAGATTGAGCAATATGTTGCTGAAGCGAAAACTGAGCTGTCCGAAAATTTGGACATCACTCAGCCTGAACAGTATGCGTTGCTCGAAAGACTTGGGATGCAGCATGACATCAATGCGGTGAGTTTCTCATAATGTAGACGTAGTTTTTCAAGATTGTAATCCTTAGCAAGTGATGCGTCAATATCAGATGCGTGATGTATTTGCCGTTTATAACAACAACAAATCTTCAGTAAACAAACAGCAAACCTATATTCGAAAAGTAACGAGGTTTATATCATGTATTTAGGCTATCATTACGAGCTCGAAACTTAGGCAACGGTTTACCGATTTCGGTGTAGCGGTAAGTAATTAAAATCAGAAACACAAACAAAAGATTTAATCGAAGATACGTGTATTATCTATAATACGGCAGCTCATTGACATACAATGAATCCGTAATATAAGTAAGGTTCATCTATCAAGTAAAGGTAAAGCCAGAAAGAGGGTATAAACTTAAATTTATCAAGTTCCCTTATATTAAGTGAAATATTGAACGACAAAAAGATAAACCTTTATTAAGGGAGTAAATAACATGTCAAATGATTAAAAAGGTTTGTACTAAACTGCTAAATCTGGCTCAAGTCAGTCTTGTTAGTCAGTCTTTCTTTAAACGTGTTTTGAACGTACTAGAGTCAAATGTTCCTACAAGAGGTTCCAAGCCAAGAAAACTATAAATTGATTCCACGCATCAATAGCTATCATCGCAAAGCTATCTTTATAACAGTTTGATTTGTATTTGTAATTTTTTATTTAAATATTGTTTAACGCCAAACGTTCATGCTGGACACGTTTACTTGTTTGCAATCTTGCATTGGTTTTAACGATACTGCTTAATTGCGCGTTGAGCAGCAATTTTTTTATACAGTGTGACCCATTCGCATTTTCTGATGACATTGTCGTTATTACGGGTAAAATACTGATTTTTTTGTTAAGCTGAACGGTTTGTGTAATTATTCGATGCGACCTTGGAATAATCCATTTTCACACACGAGAATTATCATAACACATTATATGACATGTCCATTTGAAAACCTAAATGACGCAAATTTACTTTTTTAGGGACAAAGATAAATTATATATACGTTTTCGTTTGATATAATGAAATAAGTTTATTCAGCAAAAATGTTTTTCGCCCCTGTCAAAAGCTTTACTTAAAGTCAGAAATTCTGCATAGAGCTGAAACCGCTTACGTTTTCCAGATTTCTTTTTGATTTAAGATTAAGTTTTCGTTGACCGTATTAGCATTTTATAAAACCCCCGAAATTTATTTCAAAACTGAACCCTAGGATAATAACTGGGTTTGAAATTGTGGAATTACATTTATTTCAACGGGTATTAAATTTGTGATTTATCTACTGGTCTAATCTAAACGCCAGCTGGCCAATATTGAACCTTAACTAAAACGTAACATTTAAGTATACTATGGTATTTTAGGATCATAATCCGCAAAGGTTGTCCCTTGCTCATCGTCCGCCGATAACAGGGAAGCTTACTTCAACATCCGAAAAGGATAACACTGAAACATCGATTTCACCTGAGTTTATTGTTCCAATACCATCACCATCACGACCTTTTGTTGATATTAATGCAGCTTGCTATCATCACATGCCGTTTTCTACAATTACAAGTCGCAACGCGTGTGATTTTATGACTGCCGAGCAAGAAGAATTGTTTCATACGTCTGCTTGTTACGATTATTGTACGCCTGGATTTTCGGGTAAAATCCCGTGGACATAACACTCTAAAAATCGGCAAACTCTAAAGCGGATGTGAAACTGGATTGAACGAATTCGAAATCAATTTTTTTCAATTTACAGAACAGCGAAGTAATATATAGTTATTTTCTAAAAAAAACAGTCAACACGGATTGTAGAGACTCTGTGTTCTTAGAATACGTTATTCGTTTGTTAGAGATTGTGCCTTTGGATTTTTAGTCATCATCATAGTTCAATATTTCAACTTACCTAAAACTGTTTCGCATCATTTCTTGTTTTTGTCATTTTCGAGACGTAATGCTTCCGCTAACAAACAGGGTATAATTCGCGAGCAAATTTCTACATCAAAGTTTTTATATCACATACAATGACACAAAGGCAACAAGTACCCTTACTTAAGAACTACGAAAATGAAAGTTTTTGGATTTAGCGCTTCTTACGATAAACTGATGCCTACAGTTGAGTTCATCCTTATTTCTGTATGATCACATTGGTGTGAACACGTCAACTCATTAATAAGCGATAGTAGTAAGCGGTTTATTACGTGTCGCAGCTCGGAGGGTTTTGCATGCGGAGCCCAGCCCGGCATTACAAGTCCAGAGATTAAGGTCAAGAAAGGTACTCATAAGTCCGTCATAGGGAAAGGCTATATTTCGAAATTTGAAGGGAGTAACTACATAGGGAACAATCGACTCTAGCTAAACCAACATAGGGGTACATTGACGCAAACCTATAATAACTACAATTCAGGATAGGTAGTGATGTTGGGGTTTGAAGAACTATATATGCATAATACAGTTTGGACCGATATATATATTAATTCAAATTGATTGCTTAGACGTCGAACCTTCAGCAAATATTATTTCTGTATGATCACATTGGTGTGAACACTTCAACTCATTAATAAGCGATAGTAATAAGCGGTTTATTACGTGTCGCAGCTCGGAGGGTTTTGCATGCGGAGCCCAGCCCGTCATTACAAGTCCAGAGATTAAGGTCAAGAAATGTACTCATAAGTCCGTCATAGGGAAAGGCTATATTTCGAAATTTGAAGGGGGTAGCTACATAGGGAACAATCGACTCTAGCTAAACCAACATAGGGGTACATTAACGCAAACCTATAATAACTACAATTCAGGATAGGTAGTGATGTTGGGGTTTGAAGAACTATATATGCATAATACAGTTTGGACCGATATATATATGTTAATTCAAATTGAGTGCTTAGACGTATAACATTCAGTAAATATTATGTATTCATTTTAGCCAGCTGTAAGGTGTGTACCAATGTATCCATTAGCTTTGCCATACGCAATCACGCATGCAACTACGTCACACAATCTTGTTGATCATTTCTGAATTTTACTCGAAATTCCAGTACAATTCGCTACAAGTTAACAGGGCGCTATGCTCTTTATGATTTGTTTTGCCATATCCTTCCCATATCTATCGGCTTATCCTTACAATTCTATTCAACGAGCCTGCCTTGTAAACACGTTGAAGTACTCTTTACACAATTTGTACAATTATACTATTTAGATTTGTTTGTGTCTTGAACTATGAAATACGTTGCAACTGTATATATACTGTTATTACTATTATATTATGAGGTCATCAAATTGCCAAGGCATGTTGTTGTTGTTGTTGTTATGTTCTATATTGGTGTATATAAACGTAATTATTATATTTAAATTCGTTTATTACATCGCCGATAGGTATTTTACAGTGTATACATCCTAAGTCAAAAATTTTTCTAATATTTGTTATACTTTTCATTACTTTCAAATTTTCATAGCCCAACTCCAATCTGGGTCCGGGATCTGAGTGGCAGGTTGGGTTGCTCCAGCTTTGACCCGTCCTGGGTCAAAAATTTTTCTAATATTAGTTATACTTCTAAAAATTTCATTACTTCTAAATTTTCAATAGGCCAACTCCAACCTCATTCCGGGATACGGTATAACCGATGTCAGTAGATCGCATTTTGAATAAAAATACCAGTTCAGAACGAACAATAACGGAGAAATTGCAGGTGGCATACTAAAGACTGCAAGAACTTTAAATCATATCACCGCACAGCATTCTTAATTTCTAGCAGCAGCAGGAACCTTAGTTATTCACAATTTAGGCCTCGATTTCAGCTCCGTGTTTCACAAGTTTTGCGTTGCCTATGACAAAATACTGCAACAGTAAGAAAACGAGTTTAAACGTTTCATTTATAATTATTGCATCAGGTTCAATCAATCAATATTGATTACACCTCAGTCTGTTGTTACACTGAACCGACTCGAGTTAGCTGCTTTGATCCGATTGGCCTATGTGTAAACACACCGTGATGAGCGAAAATCTATTTGATAGGCAATGAATTGGTGCGCTACTAAGTGCTTGTGTAGTGTGCAATAAGGATTTGGTGTGGTTAACGCCGTGCAGATCAACTCATCCGCTATTATTATTTGTTTTGAGGATGAAATTTTTTTACATAACTAAAATATCAAGTAACATCTTTATTTTTGTACAAAGTACAAATTACCTAAATATTTATTTTATCACGATTATTCTTTCCATATAGTTGGTGTTAGCGATAAATACAAAGCAGCATATCAAATTAGGGCCTCAGTTTTAGTCTTGTACATTGTCGTGTGAACTGGTCTTTCGTAAACAGCGAACAGCAATCGTTTCTACAATGAATGTAAAATTTTACTCTGTATACCAAAATATTTTTCACGGTTCACGCATTATTAGAAAGGAGCAAAACATATTCTTACAGAACAGTAAGGATTGATATCAGAAATTAATCCGAGTCACCGAGTCATTTCGTGTCAGGTCGTCTAAGCCGGGTCGCCGTGGGATGATGTGTCATCCAGTAATGTCCCGGTCTGATTCAAAGCAAGAACTCTCTTCTGTATTATACTTAGCATAACAGAACAACCTCTTTTGCCTTCTTCTCTGTAGGTTCTGCTCTTTCGCATAGACACAGTGTGAGCTCAAGTCACTTTAAACCAGGATGTCAGACGGCTGTTACAAAGTTCGCTCCTCTGGCTAAAGATGCTCTCACACCACCTGGTTTAGGCCCTGTTATTTTTGGGTTAGTAAGAACTGGTGTGAAAAATTTCTCGTATTAACACTCATCCTCTCCAAGAATATTAAACGGAGCTTATAATTCGGCGACAGAGCATGTGATAAGGTATCTTAAGTTTAATGTATCATTCAAGTATTCTTGTATAACTATTTTGTGTTGTCTGCATTATTCTGTATCATTCATATATGTTTCCAGCGAGTAAGGTACCTAGTCATTGGTGTACATAGATATTCATTATTGTTGGTAAATAGTTTTGTTAATGTTTAATTATGTAAATTTAGAGTACAGTACAAATATTTGGATTTTTCGTTACGATTTCTTATCGCAATGTTCATTAACGTCATGTATCCGCAACCTATATAACATCTGATTGATTAAGTACAGGATGCATTAGGTTTACTATTCAAATCACGATCATGATAATAATCTTAACCCGCTACTTCAATAATCAGCCTGCATTTTGACTATCGTTGAATGATGTGTCGGAATTTTTTAAAAGACTTTTTGTTTGGTTATTTCTTATACCTCAACTATTTGTGCTCATTTTCATTTGGTGGGTGTTAAGAGCGTGTGCTAACAAAAAAGATAAGAATGGCTTTTCGGCACCCCGTTATTCGTCAAAGTGAACCGCTACGTTGATGGATGTCAAAAGTGCGTGTTAACAAAAAAGATAAAGCTTTTCGAATTCAGAATGTTTTTCGGCACCCAAATTATTCCGTCAAAGTGGACGCTACTTTGATGGGTGTTAAGAGTGTGTGCTAACAAAAAAGGTAAACCTATGATGGTTATATTTTATCTTCTGTATATATATATGTCTTAGTTTTGTTTTATGCGTATCTCACTTTATAACAATAATTTAGTATATATACTTATTTTCGATTTTTATGCTTCGTATTGATCTAGTAATAGGGGTCAACTGTTGCCAACACCATTCTGTATTTATATTCTTTATTTCATGTTCTATATTTAAGTGTATTATCTCGCTTTTGTTTTATGTGTATCTTATTTCATAGCTTAGTAATTACTTATGTATACTTATTTTCATTTTTGTTTCGTTCTTGATGGGCGTAAGATAAATGGCCATAAAAGGTCATGTCGTTCTCAATATACTAAGCTTTAGCCTTTAATACTTATGTCTATATATGGCATACACAAAGAGTCTGGGGCCCCATCCCCTGAAAATTCCCGCTCTAAGGCTTGCTTTTTTTAACGTTATAACATGACGTCCCTAAGAGTTACTTGTATCAATGCTGAAAATAGGGTCATTTGGTGTCAGATACATTTCGTATTTGTAGCGTTTTGATTTTATCATATGTTCTGTATTTAGGTACATAATCTTAGTTTTGCTTTATGTGTGAACTTGCAATCTTATGTTCTGTTATATATTTTTTACACTGTAAAACTACTGATGGATTGATATAAAATTTGTCTCACAAAAACTAAAATTACTGGGTCTCGATTGCACCTGCAAAATATTTTGGTGCATGCAATTTTTAACACAGTGAAATTTTCTAATCCCTGGGTAATTATTGAACATTACAACCAGTAACCGTAAAAAATTACTTTGTCCTCCCATATCAGTTTGAAAATGGGTTATCTATTAGGTTTCTATATTTTGTTAAGTAACAGTAATATGTAACTTCATAATTTCATGACTATGTAGGCTGAGCTTTGTTAGTATGGTAACACTTTTCTTACGCTGAGTCGTTGTGATTCTACTATTAAGTAACATTACGTGCTCTTATTGACTGACAGTCGACCTTGCTTCGACTATGTATATCACCTTTCGGAGCGATCCAGCTATAGGAACACTTTCCTTACGCTTAGCCGTTGTGATTCCACTATCAAGTAAAATTAAGTGCTCTTATTGACTGTCCGTCGACCTTGCTTCGACTATGTATATCACCTTTCGGAGCGGTACAGCTACAGGATAGGGTAAAGATACAGCTTCATACTGCACAGCATGAATTTCGGGTCCGTTCCCTAAATATGTTGTATAGGGACTTTTATTGCAGAGGTAACTTAGTTACTATGTAATGTCTATTGCAATATCAAATCATCGGTATTTTATTAACGCTATCAATATATGATTACGTAGTACTGATGCTCACCGACACTTTAAATCTGTCAAAAACACTGCGTAGTTGCGGAAAAACGAATTTTTGTTTTTGCTTGTCAGAGAAACTAACCTGTTTATGGCATATTGAATCGATCGATTGAAAACAATAAAAAGTAGATGGTCCACGTTAAGAGGGATGACAAAATTTGTTCTCCCTCTATTCAAATTACTGGATCGTGATTGCACCAGGAAAATTACAAGATGATTGCACCAGGAAAATTACAAGATGCGTGAAATTTATTAGCAGCCACAAATTTTCAAATTATTGTATTATTACTGTATAATACCATATGTACCCAGAAAATTACTGGGTACATGAAATTTTGCAGCAGCCACTAATTTGAAAATTTTTTGTCTCCTACTCAGTTTCAAAGCGGACGATCTATAAACTGTTGTAATATATATATATATACATATATGTGATTAGTTGCTTAATATAATGTTTATTTTAACGCTAAATTGCATATTATTGATAGCTTATGTGTTTTTTCAATAAATTGCGTCAAGGTGTTAGGTTTTGCTTTGCTTGAGTGACATATTTTTGTATGATTGTGGTCTTATATCGATCCAGATATGTGCGTGCCGTTTCAGCATATCAAATGAGCGTTTGCCACCAAATCTTACAATGCGCGATCGGCTGCCATATTAATGCTATGTATGCACTCAATTCGCTATGCTGCTGCATTGAACTACCTTTTAGAGTAACCAAACGGACCTATAAACAGGCCATATTTTAGGATCAGCTGTTTACAAGTGAGTCGCAACTATTGACTAAGAGTCTGCTAACTTTGCATAAGCATATGCAATTAGCTGTTAATATTTCAATTGTAGAAAACCCTGAAAATTTGAGAAGTTATGTGTATACCGTGCAAATAAATGGATATCTAAGACAGGATGTGGATTGTTGGAACATGAAGCGTAGGTCAGGTTACGCTGGAGTATGGTAAGCATCTAACGTCAGGAGTATCCTTATATGGTAAGCATCTAACGTCAGGAGTATCTTTAGTTTTGACATGATTCCGCTTCACCATAGGCGTACAATTGGGAAAACACTTGCACATCTCGCTGTCCACAAGCAAAAGCGGTGAGAATGCCGACGTAACCAGCTCTGGTTCGGCTCTGCTCTCCCTGAGCCATGTCCGGTTCGGCTCTCAAAGACAGCTCTTAGGCTCGGCTCTTCAGATATGGCTGGCTCGGTTCGAAGTAAAGGCTAAATTGTCACATCTAGCAAGCAGTGACTAAACAGCGGCTAAAAATCAGTCATATTCGGGTGTTACCGCTTGCAATATGCTAACCTGCGAAGTTATATGATGCTAACTTTCACAGTGCAGATATGAGGTAGTGCACTCGCAAATCTCCTATTTTGCCAATAACACTTTTGATGACTCAGTAAACCAGTAGAAAACAACCGCTTTTATGTTAAAGTCGCGTAGCTGTTACTAGTTATCTTTCGCACACCTGGACAGAAATTAGAGATGAGAGTATTTTTCAATTGCAGAAACACACTAAATGTTTGTGTTATCATCAGTATCTTTTCTTTGAATTGTAGGCGTACAATTGGGAAAACACTTGCACATCTCGCTGTCCACAAGCAAAAGCGGTGAGAATGCCGACGTAACCAGCTCTGGTTCGGCTCTGCTCTCCCTGAGCCATGTCCGGTTCGGCTCTCAAAGACAGCTCTTAGGCTCGGCTCTTCAGATATGGCTGGCTCGGTTCGAAGTAAAGGCTAAATTGTCACATCTAGCAAGCAGTGACTAAACAGCGGCTAAAAATCAGTCATATTCGGGTGTTACCGCTTGCAATATGCTAACCTGCGAAGTTATATGATGCTAACTTTCACAGTGCAGATATGAGGTAGTGCACTCGCAAATCTCCTATTTTGCCAATAACACTTTTGATGACTCAGTAAACCAGTAGAAAACAACCGCTTTTATGTTAAAGTCGCGTAGCTGTTACTAGTTATCTTTCGCACACCTGGACAGAAATTAGAGATGAGAGTATTTTTCAATTGCAGAAACACACTAAATGTTTGTGTTATCATCAGTATCTTTTCTTTGAATTGTCCGACTTGATTTAATGTGCAACTATACTTATTATTTGATATTATTGTTTATATAAATAAGTATTTCGTTGGTTTGTTTGCACTACCTAGCAAATACCTGAAAGTATTTGTGCTTAGCACAAAAATCTCAATATTCCATCTTGCTTTACAGCTTTAAAGTTCTAGGGGTTTCATCAAAACTAATCGCAAAAATAGTCTTTAGGTTGCATTAAAAATCACAATTCAGATTTCAATCACTATAGAATTGCTGAACACATAAGCAGATATGGCCACCTTTTTATATAATGTATTTATATGTCAACATACTCAAGTTTGGGCATTTATGGTTTGTCTTGTTCCACTGTTTAGTATAAAGTTAATAATTCCTTCAGGACAAATCAGATACCGACTAATTTACGTTTGGAGAATTGGAAAAGAGTATTCCGAATTGCCCAAAAATACAGTTCATGTAGCCAAACTCAGCAGAGCGATGCCGTGTTTATATAGTTTTTCCCAAAAATTCTGAGAGCCTTTATGCTTTGCTTTAACATGAAATCTATGTAAATTTTCAGTCATCCACAATGCATGAATTAAATTTGGCCAGCTAGACTTAAACTTTTTACGACGTATAAATGACTATCATATCGTGCTCATAATAGTAAAACAGCAGTCTGATGTCTGTGAGGAAACAATTTTGGTAAAATCCCGCAGTTAAAACTGCTATACGCCATAATTTTCCTATGTGATCATGTATAGTGTCCCATGTTTTTTCATTTGGGTCAAAAATTGGATCATGCCAAGTTTTCCGCCTACAACAGCACCATCTGACTTGGCGTGACTACCATAGGGTAAATGATTTTACGCTTAGAGTGGCAAAATATTTATATACAGCCATTCACTCTAGGGAAAACTCTATATAATCTCGAAACTTCTCCGTGCTTTTCTATTTCGGTGGATATAAATTTAAACTGTTGATCTCGTCGTGGTTACGGAGATGATACAAACGCAATATGGATTACAAACTTGTTATGATAAATTTCTATCCGCTTAGTTTTCGTTTCAACTCTATTCTGAGTTTAGAATGATTCAGTGTTCAGCAACGACAATAGTTGGTCAAACTGATGTTGAACTTCAAAAGGCCAAATTTCTAACGAAACACCCCAAAACAGGAAAAAATATGTTCAGGATTAAAACAGGATCTGTTCAAACTTTGAACTGATTATGTGAACGTGTGAGCGCACTCATAAAAGTATGGATAGCAATATAGCAAGCCGCGCTAAAGTAAGCTATTTTCAGTACACTTAAAGTTGATTACTTTTCATGTAATATATAAATTGTTTACATCGCTGAGTTACAAAGTTTCCGGAACAGAACATCGTTACGTTGAGGCACAGATGAAGACGAAAAAGAACAGTACAAAACTAACCTCCAAATGTCTATAAACATATTTAGAAAGACAAGTACTTTTAACGGACAAAGATAAAGACGAAAAAGAACAGTACAAAACTAACCTTCAAATGTCTATAAACATATTTAGAAAGAGAAGTACTTTTAACGGACAAAGATGAAGACGAAAAAGAACAGCACAAAACTAACCTCCAAATGTCTATAAACATATTTAGAAAGAGAAGTACTTTTAACAGATACACAATATAAACACTAAGCGCCTCAGGCTGCCTACTCCCAACTACTTAGATATTTGACTTTAATTACTTGAAAAATATGGCAAAATACTGAACTTCAAAGCCTGAGGTCTAGCTATGTAATAACAAACCGTACACTAACCGCCAGAAAATATAATACACAAATGAATGCTGAAAATTCATTTGGATTGTCAGTTTGGCCCATGTCATCTCTTTAGTGTAATAGGATATTCTTCTTTTCTACAAAGCTGCGCTAGGTTTTACACAAAATTTCCGGGTTATCTCGAATTTAGTATACGAAACTCCCAACGATAGTTAGGGATTAATATATAAGAAATATATCTGTTGTGTTTGATTATTTCCTTTAGTAATAGTGTAAGAACCAATGCCGAAGGCTCATATTGTGGAACTAAAATATTATAACATTATAATTTAATTCAGAAAATGTCTAAACTAGCTCAAATTAAATACGATACTTCTTGTTTTATTGCTCCAAAACGAGTGCATAAATCAATCAATCAATCACTTAAATACATATTACATTAATAATAGTTATGTCAATAAGATTTTAGTAACAGTCGTGTTCGCAATAATAAAATTTTATTAACAATCTTTGGAACAAGCTGATTTATTAGTGAATTGTGTTCAAATGCGTGAAAAACTAAGAAATCGAACAATCTATAGTTGATGTTCTATGTTCTACCGAGCCGACCTAGCCTATAAATTAACGATTTGTGTAGATTATTTCAAGAACATTATTCGATTTTGGCAATTTAGTGGGTCCGTGAGTCACATCGGCGAGCGCTTACATTTTACAATAGGTTCTTCTTATTCCTTAAGACGTCTTTAAAAGTTTTGTGTTTGCGAATTTATATAGAACTTACAATCTATCACTGTAGAACCGTCAAGCTTAGGGAAAATTGGTGAAATATAGTGTTATTCTGTTATCAGCACACCAGATTTAGATTATAAGACCAAAACGTAAGGACGGCTGCGATAGATAGTTATCACTTCAGCAATACCTTGAATCCTGGAATGGTCCAGCATGATCCTTCTCCACAAAACTTACGAGGAAATGTTCTGAATCACTGCCGGAAATGAGGGGGTTAAAGCTAAAACCCCGATGACAACCAACACGAGTTAACACGAGAGGGTTGGGATTTGGGATGTCCTACGTTCTACACTTATAATAATAAAACAGTTTAATAATTAATAATCTGTTTTAGCAAGAACGAATTTATCATAGCTAATACAACGTTGTAAAGAAATATGAGTTAATAACTTAAATAACTTGTTTAGCTAAAGAAAATTTATACAGAAACGTTACATAACTACATAATAACCTAATCTAGAACAAATTTATAGCAACTATGAATTTTTGCAGAAATATAAGTTGATAAATTAGCCTGTTTAACTGGGACGAATTTGTACAAATAATATAGTTAGTTAATAAACTAATATAAAACGAATTTGTACCGAAACATTGGTTAATAGCAAGGATGAATTTGTAATGAAATATCAGTTAATACTTAGTAACCTATTTTAGCTAGGACGAATTTTAGCCGAGACTTCAATAATTACTTAATAGCCTACTTTACCTAGATGAAATTATCTACAGAAGTATCATTAATATATTTATATATTATTTTAGACATATCTGTAGAGAAATTTCAGTCAGTAAACTATAATTAAATATTTTAGCTAGGTCGATTTTTATACAGAAATATGTTATAACGTAATTGGTGTAGTTGATATGTTAATATAAGAAATATAAGTTAATAACGAGTCTAGAAATATATAATTAATTCTCGTTCGCAGCGCAGCACAAGCAGTGGCGCGAGGCTGGTCGGCCAGCATTGGAAATTTTGTCAAAGGTATAAGACTCGCCGCATTTCGAAACGAGATACAATTTCATACCTTACTGGCGTAATTGTTTATTATGCTTGATGTCGCTTTATCCTTCTTGTATAATAAACCCTTTTTGTTGTTGTTGTTCATTAAAGAATTAAGGCTTGTTTTTGTTTGCTTATGTTGTATCATTCATGCTCCCTGAATTGTTGTCGTTTTAGCAAAGACTCCTCATCATGCGCCTTGCCCGATACGATTTTTCGTTTAATGGCGTGTAGTCAGGCCCGTAGCCAAGGGGGGGTACGGGGGGGGCCGTGCCCCCCCCTGCGAGGTGCCGTGCCCCCCCCCGTGCAAGACAACGTGAGAATCAACAATACTGGAAACAAAAATAAGTTGTGTAAGTTGTTTGCAACAACCTGCTATTATGTTCTTTCGAAAAATTATATCAGTTTTGTTTTTCAATAGGATTGAATGTTATGTATCATTATTATTATTATTATTATTACTAATGTGAGTTGCGATCACTAGATAAAATTTTGTTCACGCCATTGTTGTCTAACTGTGCGTTTTCGTTCTGATGGAGTTACCAAGCACCTCCGATACCAGCTGCAGCCGTGAAAAGTAAGTCAAAGTCAAATTACCTAGGGTTTCTACCCTAGGTATTTCCCGGCATTATTTTGTCCTCTGCTGCTGCGAGGCTTCGAAGTTATTTCAGCGAATGCGCAATTGATTGAGCTGAGATTTGATGAATTTATAGATCCCACTCCTGGCTAATGAACGCCAGTCAGTCAATGACACACGTCGTGTTTACTTTCCATGTGTAAATATTTTTTTAAAATGCTAGTTTTCTATTTATCTTATATTTAGCGCGCCAACAAATATTAGCTACGGTCGACTTCTTAACATTTAGCTGGACAGCAGTTACGTTGCGGTTGTCGGTTTATGGTCAATTTTGATTCTTGGCCGTTGCAGACGAACTGGTTGTCTGAAACTGTGAAATAAAAATGCAAACTACTGAATTCCCAACTTCCGTTGGGCCTTAGTGCTCGAAATTCTATGAAATTTGTATGAAAATTGTCAATTTTTGTGACCGGCATAACTCATTAACGGACATATGGATTTTGACAAGCTCTTTTTTATTCTATGCTTGTTGATCTCTAGTTGTGCCCTCCGGTTGGGGTCAAAGTTCTCAGACCACGTCTTCACCGTGTTTTAGGGCCGAGAATTTTTGGGATTTTTTCTTAGAATTATAGTTTTTCAAATAACTACATAGCTAATTCTTTTTCATTTAGTTTAATGTTTAATTTCGGAACTTTAGTAAATTTTGTTTTTGAAACATCGTGCCCGCCCACGGTAGTTCGGATCTCGCCGCACGAGGCGCTTCTGTATGTACTATAATGATGTTAATTTGCGCATATTTAGTTTTACTTCATTTCGTATTATATTTTCTTTGGGCATTCGTTGAACAATATGTTTATATATAAGACTATTTTATTTGGTTGGTTCGAGCTCGCCTGCTGGTTAGTTACTCATCGGCGTATGCAGTATTTCTAAAAACAATAACTACGGTGTGTGTTTCGGTTATTCACTCTTTGGAATAACAGTTTCAATAATATTGCGGTGTTATTGACAGAACTTACAACCCGGTTATACTTTTGCAAATTTTGTTCAAGTTATAACTAAAAACGCGGGGGAAAGTGTGCCCCCCCGAACGATTGAAGTGCCCCCCCGTAGTTGAATCGCTAGCTACGGGCCTGCGTGTAGTTCATCATATAGATGTCATGCTTTTCTTGTATTTGGTTCTCTCAGATTTATAAAGGTGCTACGCCCTTGATTATTGCTAAGAATTCTGCGTGTGCCGCTAATTAATGGTAGATAGGCGTTACGGTCATTAATTTAATACCATTGGGGCTTAGATATTACGATGAGTTGAGACTGGCTATATATGATCTAGATTTTACTTCAGTGAATCAGCTATTTCATGACACATTGGACACATATACTGACATCATATTACATAATGCTCTAAAATTGCAGCGTCATGCAACGTAGATATATACCAGACATCACAACTGTAAATGAGATCCTACATATACGATGCTCTAAATGTCGACAGAATGGCATTTCATAGCTTGTCCTGAACTATGCATTGCTCATAACTATACTAACAATGGCTGCTAAATATTTGTCATTAAAATGGCCGCTCAAAATTTTTAGTCAAAAGAGGGCCCATCTAAGCAGGTATGATATATTTTTCCAAAAATACAAAAAAATTGTTTTATAGGCTTTCGATACGATAGATTACGCAATACTCATATACCAACCGATTGTGAGAAATCGGTGTGGCCATCAGCAAGACCTAAGTAACTAGGAGAGGGCTAATGTTTACCTCACAACGCAACAAGTTGAAATTAACGGTATTTTAAAATAAAAGTATTCTGTACAACTACCGCAGGTAAGAATGTACAGGTACGTAAAATGTACTGGTACTGGAATCTACTTATATGTCCGGGAATGTACTTATTGTGAATGACTACCTTAGGTATATGCAGACATTAATTCAGCATTAAAACTTTGATTCCTTTTTGAACTTTATAGCAAATGCTAACGTGGGCATTGTATTATAGCATGTTAAGTCCTGAAAATGGCTATCGGCGACAGGAAGTTACTCTGAGATAACAGTTGCCGAACAACACAAATTTAACATAATGTAATTTTCAATATATTACTGAATAAATTTTTGCTAAGATAAATCATGTTGTCGCCTAGTTGCAATATACAATATTAAACGCAATGTTTTCTGCAACGCCTATAACTAGAGAACAGAAAGGAGGAGTCTTCTGTTTTTCACCATTGAATGCGATCATAGAATACGACATAAATTGCCGATAATAGTTGCCGAACAACATAAATTTAACATAATGTAATTTTCAATATATTACTGAATAAATTTTTGCTAAGATAAATCATGTTGTCGCCTAGTTGCAATATACAATATTAAACGCAATGTTTTCTGCAACGCCTATAACTAGAGAACAGAAAGGAGGAGTCTTCTGTTTTTCACCATTGAATACGATCATAGAATACGACATAAATTGCCGATAATAGTTGCCGAACAACATAAATTTAACATAATGTAATTTTCAATATATTACTGAATAAATTTTTGCTAAGATAAATCATGTTGTCGCCTAGTTGCAATATACAATATTAAACGCAATGTTTTCTGCAACGCCTATAACTAGAGAACAGAAAGGAGGAGTCTTCTGTTTTTCACCATTAAATGCTATCATAGAATACGAATAAATATATTTGCCTGTATCCCATTTTGTTTGCAAGCAGCTGTTGAACAAATCCTTTATTTCGGGCCAAAATCAGTTATAGTCTATAACCTAGTCAGGGGCAAAGATAAGGCGTTAAAATTTTTCGAAGATATCAAGAAGTCAACCAAATTACCTGTAGTAATAGTATAAACCCTTCGCAAAACAATAATGTTGTCAAACCCGCATATTTTGAACCAAGAACTTGCCGTTGAGCTGCTGTAATTTATAACTTGGGATTCGTTGGTACAATCTGGATCGAACATTCATAGCACGTACACCATTAAATAGAAAGCGTCCAAAATAAATATCACAGCAACAATTTCTCCATCATCGAAAAGCTTGTACTTTTGGGAAATTTAGTGTAATTTCGACGTTATCAAATATAAATTGGAAATGGTTACAGAGTTAAAATAAATTTTTAGGGTATATGTGAAATGACATTGCTAACCCAACGGTCTCCACGCAGTATCTAGTATCTACTGGAAAGTACTGATACGTACTTATGTAAGAATGTACTGGTAAATTCCTAGTTGACCACGGTGCACCAAATCGTGACACTAAATCCATTACAGAGTTAACGTTCGAATACGGCAAAAGTTTATTGCATTATAATTATGTCATTATGCGTTAAATGAACATTCATGAAGACGTACAAGTCATGCTGACGGGTGTATAATCATATCATTAAAAAAGAACAGTTCAGTACGGGTAGCGGCATAACAACAACTTAGTCTTAGGCTTAGTATAAATGGCTCACATAAAAACCACAACTTAGGCTAAAGCTCGGGTATAGTCTTAGTATATCGAGGATTGCAAACATGTGTATATATCTTACTTCTAGGATTGACTTTGGTCTAGGATAGTATGCCTACGGAAACGAATAATTACTACTGAATTTCGTCAATACAATAATTGCATTATTAGCATAAATTGTTGCATTATTACCTGCCATATTTCTAACCGTACGAGAACTGATAATTTGTGTTCTTGAATGAATAATAAAATTCGTTCAGAATAAACATTTTACAGCAATTAGTTCACACAATGAAAAAATAAGACAGTAACATTTGAACCTGACACCAGATTAATCTAATTATTACCTTAATATCTTTTGATCATGATACATATATACATTAATTTCTGTTTATAAATAAGATATACATGAGGTCTGAAGTCTCAGGCGGATTATCGGGTGCTTCCTGGAGAGAGTTGGAGGTCGTATGTTTTCACAGTGGCAGTGCAGTCGAGCGGTATTAGGTCGTCTGGGCGTGGCAAATAAATTATCGAAATTTTTTGGGACTTAAAATTGTTCGTAGTTGTTGCCAATTTCGCCCGGTTTTTGCCAATTTTCCCCCAGTTCTGGCCTATTTTGCCCCAACTATCCCCCATTTTGCCAATTTTTTTCGCACACCGTGGAGGGATTGGACGGTGGCGGCGGATGCTTAAGGAGATGTACCTACATCCAGGCAAGGGTATCGGGGACATCCTTATGTGTAGGGGGATCCGACCTCAGGGGATAATCTTCCGTGTCACCTAATATAAAAGTATGACTAATCTGATGGTCAATTATTAAAATCGTTTTCAGGAACTTAGATCATTCCTAATATAAATCAGTAATGTCTATATCTACGCACGACAATGGCACTTATGCCATCCAAGGTGAAGTGCCTTTGACACTAAGACGACGATACAACTTTCATTCATGTCTTATTTCACTGCTCGGATTTAATCCAAAATATCAATTTTCTTTGGTAAGTTCTTTGCGTGACCATTGGGTTTCAACTATTTTTTTTAAAACTTTTTAGCAACTTGTAAAACGCTACGTTCAGAAAATGGCAATATATAAGCTATCATGGGTGTTATGTCTTCCGTTCAGCAAGTTGAGAAGCATTATATATTATATTCCATAAACACAGAAAACTCATTTACAGCTAGCTTCTTCAAATTTGAGAATTAACATACAATAAAGGCCATGGTAGCAGGGTTTGTCATGCGATTTATTATTAGCGAATGGAAAAGCCTATGCCAAGGAGCCAGAAATATGTATTGAAGAGAGTTGCCAGTGTACCCGTGGTTAACGCTTTTCAAGTAGAGCTTGAAGTAGAGAATTTGGGCTCACAGGTCAACCTGACGCTCGTTATCTTGTAACTTAAGCTCCAACAGTCTTACTCGTTAATACTTGTAAAGCCACAAAGACTTGACAATGCTATAGTAATTCAGCATTTAGCATTATCCATTTACATTAATATAAACAACGAGATAGTAAGGTCTTTAATCATCTTTTCATTAATACTGTGTTGCTCATATAATATTTTTGAAAGTTAGGAGCACCATTTATTTGCTGAAACAAAAACTACAGAAATGGCAAAGCAGCGACTAAGAGACTTGAAATCATAATATCTGGATTGGTAAGACACCGGTTTAGACCACTAGGCCGCGATTTGATGAAGGTGTCCTGTATTACACTACGGGTCGCTTTGAATACGGTACCCCTTTCGGAAAGAGTTTTGAAATAATGCAGATATTTTAAAGATAATAAATTAGAGCGGGCAGATGATAACTAAGAGCCACACACACTGCTCCAACCTGGCAGTATAAGAACAGAGAAAGACAGCTCTCCGAATTTACGAATAAAGCTCACAAAAACAGTTGCACTTCTAGAATGGCGGGTTGGATACTGTTTATATACTACTAATACATGCTTATAAACTCTTGATTCTCGGTCCACCACCCCCCTTTCGGGTGACGCCAATCCTGCCTCCTCCTGGGAGGTAGCCCGATCCACCTCCTGAGGCTCCACACCCAACCCCTGCATTCGAAACATTTGGGAAAAACAGATAAGAATTTATGGAAAATAGGCTAAAATTTATGGGAAAAGTGGCGAAAATCGGGAAAAGTTGAAAAAATTAAGAAAAATGTTGGATCCTACAGTTTTGAAAATTTATTCCTCCTGATGACTCCTCCAATCCTCCCCGGAAGTACCCGCTAACTTCTGGGACTCTGGACCTCGCGCATGCATGATACTATTTCACCCGTCGTTCCAGCTATTCCACCCCTGAAAAAGTATAAAGATTTCTCCAAAAGTTGTTTAGTTTACACAATACTCAAATCACGCAGCAGCAGGCGAATAATTAATAAGGTGCTATTACCTACTGTAAACCCATTGGTTTACCTCAGGTAATAGCAACTATTTAAAACGACTTCACTTTTATGTAATATTACATGCAAGGATTTTGCACGTGAGAACACCCTCCCGTGTCCCACAATTTTAGCTACAGAGCTGGCGTATCCTGAAAAGTTCCTGAAATTCCGTAATCGTAAAGCAACTAGAACTATTTTTAAATAAACAAACAATATAATAATAAAAAATATTGTCTTGCAATAAACTCCGCAGTTTGCATATATATATAACCATATTTCTTGTTTGCGACGAATGATCAAACAAACTGTCCAATCTACTTATGAAGAAATTCCATCTAGTTTTGGTATTTTGCTATGTTCACATAAATAGTATAAAAATCTCGGATTCGTGTTGTTTTTTATGACAATTTGGGCAGAAAATCATTGGAATAGTGCAAACACAAAGCTAACAATACACTGCATTATATTACAGTTGAATAAAAAATTGCAGAAAGCTGCCAATCTAGTGAAAAGTTACGTGTGAAACAGACGAATAATTTTTCTATACAATATTGGACTATTTAAGAACATATCGCTCACTATGTTTGATGCATTTCAATGAATTTTATTAATTATTAATAAACATATTTCCATTTGCTTAATCATTTTTATGCAATCTTCAATATACAATATGATCCTCAAGTCAATGCAAAATTATATTCAGGAATCATACGCCAATATAAAGTTACCACAGTAGGGATAATGCGTGCGTAAACGTTAGCGGCGCACACCGGGGTTGTTCTTTCGTTAAGTCACTCCACGATTAGAAAGCCGAAGTCCGCGCAAATATTACGATTTTACTTTACTTACGCGGACATGATTTACTATATAAGACCACGCAAGCAGTGCTCGCAGTCACTAGGTTGCGATTTATCGTCGTGATTTATTGACAGCGTACCCTTAAATACATTTCTAATCCCATTTTTTTCGCATTGTTTTGTAAATATACACATCGGAAACACAGCTAATCGATTCACCATGTCATTTGACGAACGCACACAAAAATGCGGATAGAAAAGTGTACGTGTACGTAAACTATGTTCGTACATTCTAGAACCCCTGTTCTCGTTTGCTAAACTGCAAATACTCATGGTAGGAGTGAACGCGAAATCTTGCACACGATTCAGTTAGTGAGTTTGACAAAAAAGAACAACCATATTGTTTGTACATTATCATATCCACCTACAGTCAACTTATTCATAATGTTAATGACTGGATATATAGTAAAATAGCTTAATGTGAGGTACTTAATTTAACAAACTCAGTAATTATTGATCTGAATTCTCTTTTGCATTAAGTATTTCAGAAACGAAACCAGAGGAATTCCCAAACAAGCTTTCGATTCAGCGCATTATGCTGCATTTTATCCTCGAGTAAGAAAATTAAACGAAACAGAAAAGTTTCTGCCTCATGGAGTACTGTTGAACAACATGAGGCAGAGCCTTCAGATCAACGAGGTAAGCCGTACAGTTATTTCCGCAATTCTTATTGACCCTACATTCCGAAGCAGATATGCAGGGGGCTTCCTCCACAGAGACCTCGGACACCCCGAAACATTAGTCTACCTCCTAAGGCTTCGCTTTCGGAAAATTTTAGCAAATCCTCTCAAACCTTGGGGTAAAAGGGGTGAAATTGAGTGTCTTCGAGGGAGGGTCGTCAACTTGTGTCAGCACCCTCTCCCGGCGGCCTCTACTCCCTGAAATAGCCACCCTCCTTCGCGGACCCCACCTACCGCGCGGAGATCTCGGAGGTTCAGCATGTATGTTGATGACATGCTATTTATTTCTAAATTTTTGACCATTAACGAGCGAAAAATATACCATCGGTTGGTGCGTCGGTTTAGGGAAGGGAGATGATTTTGAGGGAGGGGGTAAATTTTTGGAGTTTCTAGGAACCCAAAAGTTTTACAAATTTTGTCAAAATTTTGCTGCCAATTTTAATCTTTTTGCTTGTTTTGACTAAAATTGCCCGCGTGCCTCTGGCGCTCGGTCAGGAGTGCGGGCGAAGCTTTCAGGAGGTACGACCTTTTGCAGTAACACCTTTTACAGGGTAACGTTGTTAAATATAGAATTTTGTGGCATCTAAGTATGACTCAAACAACGGCGCACTCTGTGTAAATAAAATTCTTTTGATTCTGCCAAGTATAACTAATTAATAGTGATAGATTTTAGCGATTTTTATATACGACACTAATAGGACCTAACTGTGCAGGTAGCTTTGATTTTGCAGTGCTCCACGATTGTCTGCTTAAAATCCCACAAAATCGACACGAATTGAAAGCTTTGGAATCTTGGATTTGTGGGGATTCCCTTCATAAGTGTTTAAACCCTTTTCAGGCGCCACTGATGGAAAATCGTCCACATAAATCAATTCTACCATTGTTGTCAGGGCAGTCAATTTCGAGCTATTATAAGTCAACTTTAAAAAATTCCCCAAATACTTCAATTTTCGAAATTTTGGCTGAGTTTGGAACTAGAGGGTTGTATATAGGGCTTTTTAACTTGTTAAATTTACGCTTCAGTGTTACAAATATGTAGTTAATGCTACAGAACACGGAAAAATGCCCAATTTTGGTATCAAAACTAGTCAAATTTACATTTTTTCTTAATTTAATTGCCACACAGAGAACTAATATGGGTCTATGGGCTTTCTAGGTTTACTGAATACAACAAAATCAATCATACTTGCGAGAAATTCGAAGCACTAGGAATCTCTACAACCAAAAAAACTCTCACTGAAGGAAATATATTTTTTCGAAAGTTGCAAAATTTATCATTGCGTCTATAATATTTTTTACAGCATCCACTGCCGACTCGCATAAAGTTTTAAACGCTGAACCTGAAAACACAGATGCTGCGAGAACTGCATTGGGAAACGCAGGATTCCAGGATCCAACCATGTACAAAGTTGAAGAATGTATAGGTCAACATGTCAAAGAATCATCATTGCTACCTAATCTAATGAAGCATGAGGTATGTATTATTGTGCTATTTGGATTTGTTAATTTATATGTAAGCCTAACTTATCCAACGTATTTTGCATTATTTAACTTATATAAGTTATATGCTATAATGTATGTTTATTATATAAGTAGTGTAAATATGATAGGAGCTATTATTAAATTACTTCGTTTATGCACATTATATAAATAAGCACTCACAGTCATCCTGGACGCTTTTGAACTTTGGGGGCTGGGTCAGGGGTGGGAAAATGTAAGGCAGGCTAGGATAAGACACGCAATAAAAGCTTCATTCATGGAATGTATAAGTCCATTCCTAAGTAAAAGACAACCATATGGGTGTATTTTAATGGGCAGGCGGAACAGAGGCTTGCACCTGTAGCTTAATTTCTGGATGGAGTAGCGTGCTTGCCCCTGCTCAGTCAGTTACCTGGTTTCTGAGTATATATTTTTGAAATATAGACCAGTGACTTAGAACTATTGAAAGCCAATTGCAGGTTTAGGTACCCGCAGTCCTGCGGTCTTATACTTTCTGTTTCTGTGCATAAAAATCGGGATTTTCACTGTTAGCATTATTTTCTGTTTATACAGAATAGAATTAAGTTATACAAACACAAATATGAATATTTCTTTGCATGATTTGCCTCGCTAACATCACAACCGTTGGAAACTTAAAGTATATATGTTTTACTTCTTTTGTTTCTGTGCATACATAATGATATGGATTCGAACGTAACGATTTGCAGAATTCCCGGCTGTTACCAAACGGTTTCGGGTACACTCTTTGATTGATATTCTTTTGTATATTCCGAATGACTATGTTCAGCTATTTTGACTTTCAGCTGACTTATTTTAACCAATGTATTAACGATTTCCAACTATAACAGTCCTTAACTGTGTGTCATTGCAAACCCATGTTTTGCTGTTTCTCAAGTGTTAAAACATATCTATGGTAGCGAACAGAGTTTCCACTGCGATCATCCGCGCCAAAAAATTTTTTATCTGCCTTTTTAACGAGTATCTCATCCTTAGATTGATTTTAGCAACGTTTTTCATCGAACGGGTAACAGAATCTGACTGTGCAAATCGATTTGCACTTACATTGCTCTAATTAATTTTGTACTTAAGTTCTCGCAATTCCGACACGAGTTGGACTCTAAATGTGGAAGTTTGAGGCTGCCGAAGTTGTAATATCTGATATTTCGAAGAGGCACTAGATCCTCAATTTGATATATTGTATGCGTATGTTTGATGCGGCAAGATACTTTTTCTTAGAGCAGCCGTTTCGAGCTGCGATTCAAAGTTCAAAAAATATCGAAGTGAAATTTTTAAATTTTGACCAAGCAAATTTACAGATTGTTGGAGGTTAGCTGGCAGCAATATTTTTGTAAGGTTACTTACCGCGAAAAAAACGTCGGTTCCATTTAAGCCCTTCATTAATGATCTTGTAAGATACTGCGGGCGGCTGCAGAAATGTTTTGTCAAAATCTGGGGCATTTTGTCCAGTCTGTCTGTCGAGAGCCAGATTGGGCCTATCGTTTTAAGGGTTGCTTCATAAAAACAAAGTAGCTGCATTCGCTAAACATGCATCCGATACAGCAATATATGGGCACCTAGAGTGTAAACAATCTCGCTTGGCATATTTTTATTGAAACTTGAAATGTTATAATACACATAGTAAAAGCGTAGGTATGCTATTCCCTATCTCATGCTGTAGTTTAAAATTTTACAAGTTGGAGAGAAAAGCATAAGTATGGAGTGCGCAGTGAAGACGTAAGTGAAATGATAGTACCAAGAAAGAGCCATAATGATTTTATCTTGTACTTTGTGGACTTATTTCGGCAAAGCGGCTTGAAACAATGGCTTTAAAAATGGACAACAAAATCTATACGCTGTAGTGCCAACTACTGCATATCGCATACTACTATGGTTCATACATATTGTGTGTGTCGCATAAAAGTGTGCATTTTGCTAATTGTGTTCTGTACTAATTTTGGCTATGTTCAACCAAAATGTCGGTGACGATCCAAACATTATGTGGGTAATATAATTTATTTTTGAAGGATATCTTACATTAACCTCCACACTAATTGGAATTTAATTAAAAAACTATTTTTTAGCAATTTTTTGCCTTTTTTATTGGTTTAATTTTCACGGTCGCTAGTATTCTACCGCAAACATATATAGGCCCCACTTGTGCCTATCACTATTTTTGGCTATACGTTCAATCTAAACGTGCGGAGCCGATAGTTCCAACTAATATTCATTCCTTGGAGAATCATATCTTGGGGCGGTTAGCACATTGCTGTTATATCATGGCTGAGCATCAGGATTTAGAATTTAGTTTTTTTTGCCTTTTTGATGCTCACATAATGTCAAATTGATAAAAATCCTCTAGCCGAGCTGCCTCTGTATACATAAATATTCACAATTACCGTTGTAATTCAGTCCACTGGAATATACCGTTTGTCTTTCAAACCAACAGGTTTACTAGAAAGCACGGATAACCCATAACAGTATTTTAAAACAAACATATAGTTCTCCAGTTGTGCCTTTTACTAGATTTGGCTACGCGTAAGTCATAGCCACTCGCGGTGTTTCCGATTCTTTTATTGTTATTTCTTACCTCAACCCTCATTATTTAAATGCCAGTTTTCAGGGAATCCAACTGATCGAGACGCTTCTGTATAGATTTATATTCGTTTCTTTTGCAACATCGATTCAGTTTTAACAAAGCTGTTTTACATTGGTACACCTTTATTTCCAACATATTTGTTTCAGAACGGAAGTCCATCGAATATATCTCGTACCGTGTCTGGAACTTTAATATGCCCAGCGTC
Source organism: Trileptium ribeirensis (assembly GCA_030248225.1). NCBI lineage: Eukaryota > Metazoa > Nematoda > Enoplea > Enoplida > Thoracostomopsidae > Trileptium > Trileptium ribeirensis. The sequence goes on from JASANE010017004.1 coordinate 34,228, forward strand.
ATCATACTGTCTGTATCGCTGCGCCGATTCTTATAATCATCAACCGTGGTTCGATCAAAGAGCTGCATGTTACCACGAACCTGGTCGGCTGATTATAGTACCTCGCTATCGTTGTGGATCAGACGCAAATTATCCTATGTCTGACGAAGAGGAGGCACAATTTCACAGCTCTGCAACGTTTCCCTACTACCCGTCGACATTTTCTGGCGAGATTTGCTGGATATGAAAATAGACTTTCGGGAGATCCTAAACTATGACCGTTAGCATATAGGATAATATGCTGAACTAAAAAGCTTAACTGTCACCTGATTTTTTGATTGTTCTATTTGCCAAACCAGATTAGGACATTTGTAAAATGAAAGGATAAAAATATAAGTGTATTAACTTTTCAATGATGTTTTTTAATAGTATTGATTATGAAATTTTAATGTTTATTATTTATCCTTGTATAGGTTGAACGTGAAATGAAGCTTACGCTTAATGACGTCGCATATCTGTAGATATTTCTATAAGCATATAAATTTAACTAGTGAATAGGCTGAACACTGTATTTATAATTTTGATACGAGAGGATATTCGCGCCACACAATTAGAGGAATTTACTCGGTGCCATGTAGCCAAAAATACGATATTCACTCATATAAAGGCTGCCTTTCATGAACCTCTGCACTATGAACAATGTGATTTATCCAACAATATGAACCGAGATTTGTTTAGTCATTCACTGATTAGTTATCGAATACACAATTTGCATTTGGCTGTAGAATAGGTGCGTCTTTCCTGCTAGCAGAATACAAATATACGTTTGTACACGTTGAAGAAAAACACATTACCGCACAATATCGCCTTCTGACAGGCCAATGAAGCAATCAAGGTAGGAACTTCAGAGCAACCCAATCGCTCATGGTTCAAGTTTTCATGCAAGTCAAGCGTTTGACAACTATAGAAGTACCTTACAAAGTTGCAAAAATGTTTTGTATTTAGCGCACCAAACATATAATCTTTGGTATTTTAAATTGCTGTTATTCTATACCTGTTTGTACCAAATATGCAACAAACAATAGACATTTGACTTCTGTGCATTATATAATGCTTCTTTCTAAATGAACCACATGTCAAAATTTTTTAACTCTATGTCATAATTTATTGTGAGACAAAACGTCCATGCAATATAATAAGCGCGAAATCTGTTGTAAACTGAGGTTTATGATTAAGGATTTATAAAACTCTCATTTCCTTTAACATCTCTGAGAAATCGTTCTATAGACTTCATATACTCTAATTACTAAAATTTCAAAAATAAATTAGTTTCCACGTTTGTTGTTATATCGAAAATTTCTGTTATATTTCTGAAATTTATATGGCTTAATAAAGGGAAGGCCGCAAACTATTGTGGCATAATTTTTGAAAGCAAAATACCATTGAAATTTAGCAGATTTTTTAATTTTGTAGAAAATTTAAACCTCGTGTCATAAATCGAGCCAGTTTTATATCTTTTGCTTTCCACAAAGGTCATGTTGTCTTAAAAAGCAGCTAAAGTACTGAAAAATTTAGCTATTTTAAGCACGCAGTTTTATTTCTACACAGCACGTGCTTATTATGCGGCGTTCAGGTTATAATGTTCCCAAAGTTTGGAACCTATGTACAACACGCAGAGTCAGGCACACTGTCGACAACAGGATGTCTTGGACACCCTCATGTTTTTATAAATTTTTTTCGAACGTAGCTAGCAAGGGGTATTTGCACTTCTCGACAGTGTGAAGCACACCGTATCTTCTTGCAGTTTTCTTGATAGTGTGCGGCATTATTTCGTCAACGTTCTTATGGCCTAGATACAAATATACAGAATTTCAAAAAAAACTACACAGAACAGTTGACTAATGGACCGCAGTAGCTACAGACGGTGTCCGTTACAGTTAATTCGCGCCGAGGTGTGTGTGACACTGTAAAGAAAAAATGGAGTAGCTAGTAGTATGTCGTACACCCTCGGAAATTGATTTACAGTAAAAGTGTAACTCTGAATGTCTATACGGTAGTGTCACGACTACAGGGTGACAAAAGTTCCAAACAGTGGGGGGACATTATAACGTGAATGCTGCATTAGTATACCATCAAATAATGTTCATGTAGCTGCTGTGAAAACAAATAGTAAACTCGAGCTTTGCTAAATTATATATGACGTTTGTATTCTCGTGTTGAAATAGATAATTTTAGAATTAGTGATATAAGAATATTAATAGAATATATAGATATATATGCATATATATATATTATCAAATTATAGCTACCCTCTAATGTTAAGCAGTTATATTGCTGGTCATATGGGTTATAAATAACGATTTTGTGAAGGCAGAAAGTATTCAATCTTTGCCAATAACGTAGCCAAGGGTATCTGTGATGCATCCTTATTTAGTATATATATAAATACATATAAATATTTATATGTATACATATACATTTATATATACATGCATATATATTTATATATGTACATATATATGTATACATATATATTTATATACACATGATATATATATTTATATATGTACATATATATAATCAAATTACAACAAGACATTAAGGTTCCGCAGTTATATTGCTGGTCATATGCATTACAACTATTTTGTCAAAGTAGAAAATAATCGTTGCCAAGGACGCAGATGGGGTATCTGTGATGCATCCCACCCCAGCACCAAAAATTTTTTGAGTGAAAAATTTTGCGCGTTCAGTGTGCATGTATTTATTGAAAATAGCAACCTCGAGACTAATGTAGGTGATGGTATAAGTACTTTTGATTTGATGAAAAATCAGAGACCGGATTTCATTTTGGGACCTATCATTTTACTTTTATTATTTTACTGTACCGCTAAAAATTGTTTTTGCCATCAGGCCTCACTAAAAATTGAGCAGCCAGCTAGTCATGAATTTATCATTGGTCGTTGTGTTAAATTAATTACATTTTATTTAATAACGGTCATTTTCAATTCAAAATCAAGAATATTAGCATAAATACATCTTTGACCAAAACCTTTTCAACCTTATTCTTATTATACTTATACCAACATAAGCTGCAGATTTATTAATAATTATGGCATTTATAACGCAAAAGCGCAAAGTGGTAGTTCAATTACTAGGTACAGTAACAAGTTTTGCTTCAGGTCCAGCAAAATATTTCAACGTGACAACCGTATAATAATAGGCTCAAGTAACGCTGAGAAACGTTACGTTATAACGTTAGAGAAAAGAACAGCTTAGATCAAGGGGTAGCCACCCTCCAACTTATGCTTAGTGCATGTTTCACATAAGAACCTAATCTTAGGCTTTGTCATGACGGCAACCGCATGACCTACATTTGATTCAGTGTTGCTTTGAGCCAAATAATTTATAGGTTTATAATAGCAAATGGGAGCATCAAATCGACGTTAAACATTTTAAACCAATAAATTAGTCCACACAGCAACAAAACCCCTCGACACACACGCGGAGCACAGCACTATGATTACCTTGAGCAGTTCATCCTGTTCTGTTATTGCAAGACGATCGAATGCATTGAAACCATCCTTATTGCTAACAACAAACAAAGCTTCGACTTTTTCAATCCAATATGTTAGCTGTTTCAGTTCGTTGTCAAATTCTGCTGTAGCATTTTGAGCATCTATTGGTTCAGCAGACCGGATCGATGATGATGGTATGGCAGTAGCATCGTGTTCGGCTAAATGGCGGTGATCTTTGCGCTTTTCTTGGGTCATCTGAAAATATTTTATGAACTTCAGATAAGAGTAGCATCTGTGTAGGGCCTTAAGTATAGTAACGTAGCTTAAACGGTTCCATTGTTGGCTACGTCCCATTTCAGAATTTGCGGGTTTGCAGAACTTCCGAAAATTAATGCGCATAACACAATAGCTATATAGTTCAGTGGTTAGTGTTGGGCTACAGGTACCTGCGGGACGGTCTGGGTAGTGGCTCAAAGCTTGAGCTCACGGAAGTGTGTGCCCGTAACGTCACAATCTGCATGTTCAGCAGCGAGCGTAGTTCAAGAATAGTTCAAACTTAATAATAATCAACATTTCTAAACCCCGGGATAGTTTTACATTGTGCCGGCTTCCAGACCCTGAAAAAATGAATGGGTCTAGTGGCGACCGGCAAGCCTACAATTTGCACGAGTGCCAATGGGCTCAAAATTTTTGCTTACTCACACCTACGCGATGGGTAAATTGCTCGCTGTGATGTGAAGTCAAACGGGCGGCTGACGTTTGGCCCAGATAATACGGTGCTAGCCGACGGCTCCGCCGTCGGCCGACGACACAATGGCCACCTAGTCGGAGGCACAATGTCCTGCTAACGACCCAACGACCGGCTGACTATAAATGATCAGTCCACAGTCATGACGCTTTAGTAACAACAAAATAAATTTAATATTCGAAATTTAATTAATTAAAAACATTTGTTAGAAAGAATATTGATTCTATTTGCAATTGAATGTTTTACGTAGCGTAGCGTAAAACGATTACAATTCCCAGTTCAACACCCAGACGACCTATAGACATACTACACTAGTGTTGAACAAAGGCCTGCTTTGAAGTATACCATTAATAATTGATGCATATTATTTCATTAACATATACACTTAATATATATGTTGCATAATATGAACGGTACTGAAGACTTTTCATAGCTGAACGATGTATCTACAGCACAAACTACAACCTTAAATTGTATGCGATTTTATAGTGAGAATTTGAAAACTGTTCCTTTGGAAATTGCGCTTTATAAATGTTCGTTATTGCTAAGAAATAGAAAATCAATACAAAAATCAATCCATAAAAAAGCATCGGTAGTCTAGTTTCATGCTCTTGGAACAGATAGACCTCGACCGGCTGCAGACTGTAGCCAGGATCGTGAAAAAATAGAAGACATTTTTGCAAAAATAGGGGAAAATAATAATTTGGCCGTTATGTACACGAACTGTAACTAAAATGAAATAACCCTTAATTTTAATCCTTCTAAAAGTGACGCGATATATAAGCCAACTTGAATATTAATTTTTATTGATTGATTTAACTAAGATGGGAACTCAAGTATATCGACATCGCGTCGGAGTTCGATAGCCTAAAGCTTACCAAGAAAACTGCCTTATAGCGGTAATTAAGGAGTAAAATAATTCTAACTCACGTTAAAGGTTTACAGTAATATTTCTATTAAAATATATTTTTAACGCTATATTCATGAGTTTGCTCTGGACGACCCTAATCCGGCTCTGGCTGTTAAGGTTACGGGGTGCATTGACTGTGTCCCATACATTGGTTTTGAAATATTTTGTTAGAATTAAAAGCCACAGGTTCCACTCGATGGTACTAGCCGATCTCTTTGGTGCCGGAATTCGTGTTTCGATAATACCATAAGCAAAATTTGAACCCACGGACTTCGACAGTGAAATATGCAAGCAGCCACTGGATCGACTGAGCTATCCAAGCTGACTTCATGACAGACATAAGGCTGTTGTGTTCGACATCCTCCCGTCATGCCCCATTGTTTTTGTATTAGCACTTATTAAGTATAAGCTTTATTTCGTCCATAATCAGATAAGCAGCCGTTACACAAGCACATTTTGTTGTGACTTGGGTTCGGCATGACGACACTAGAGTCCAATCGCCACGAACAGCCCCCAAATGGTGACACAAGTTTCTATTTGACCCCTACATAATATATTTTGATTCTCTGATAGACTAAACCTAATTTTACAAGTTTATCAAAAATTCTCTACTGGAGTTGAAAAAGGACCCCTCCAGTATGCTAATAATTTTATCTTAAAAATCAGTAAAAAAATTAGTTAGCTTTGAGTAGCAATGCAGCTGTCGCGGGTTTTTCAGAAATACCGGCTCCGGTGGTTTGATTTCTAAATATAGTTTACGGTTCGATATTAAATTGAAAGTTATTACATATATACTCCTAGTCTTCAAGCAGCTGGCTATTCTGTCGTTTTAGGTGCAACAAAGCTTTTGTCTGAAAGCAAACGACAGAGAAAAAAATACGGTCACGCCGTTAAGGGAAAATGGTAATCAAATTAGAAAACGATAAAAAGTAATATACCACAAAATAAGCGTCTATCTAAATAAACAATATATGTTCCACAGAGAAATTTTTTTATGAGATTTTAGTGAAGTCATGCTTTGACGCAGCCAGAAAATTTCTAGTTAACCGAAGACGACGCAAATAGAGCACTTAGTAGACAAATGGCTAACATGCAGTACAATAGACGATAGCTTTCAAAATAGAATACATTGCTAAACCCTACGGCTGGCTACTGTGGCCTTTAACGGTCGAAAATTGTTAACGGCTTGCCGAAGACTCACAAATGTAGGCAGCGGTATTCGATGCCGTTAACGGCTAGTCGAGTGCCCCAAACAGTTGTAGGCAGCGGCATTCGATGCCGTTAACGGCTAGTCGAGTGCCCCAAACAGTCGGCCGATCTTTAACTGTCGGCTGTTACCCGTCGGGCAATCGTTAGCCGAGAAAATTCGTTGCCATCCGACCGACGCCTAAAAAAAGCCAGCGGCTTAAGAATCGACCAATAGCTTTCAAGGCAGATGTCTTTGCTATCAGTTTCCAAAAAGGAATCCAATGCTAACATTTTTTCGGGAGTTGCTCTAAAATTTTTGTCGCTATCGCCATTTGTCAGAATAAGGAACATCAGCCTAAGTTGCATTTCACTGTCCCGATGTGGTATTTTAGAAATCCAGGCGGGGAGTTTGATCAGTAAACATCTCCTATTTGTCTGCTACATTTCGAGTTAATCAAAAATTTTTAGCGCAGAGCTTTCATGTTAAAAATGAAATTATCAACTTAAACAATGTCCGACTTATGAACCCGACAATAAATTTTACAGTACACAAATGTCACTCCATGTTCGCATAACACGAAAAGCGTTCTACCAGATAGGTACTACATTTACGTTTAAGCAAGCTCCACGAAGACACTTGTGTAGCAATAACGATATAGTTCTGTTTAGCACCGTAACTAATAATTCCTAGCTTTTATACATGTTTGGTCTAATTCACACAAGTTATTTATAGCCTTAGCTGAAGCTAAAATACTTTAGGTAGATTTAGAGTGACTTGTTTCAGATTTTAGGCTTGTTTAGCTTTGAATCATTTCCCAACATAGTTTTCAGTAAATACTACAGTGATGTTACAACAAATTTAATGTTTGTAAATTTACAATAATTAAAAAATATGTGAACTAACCAAAATTGACAATTGATTCATTTTCGACACAACATTGTCCCATCGTCTTGATATAGCTTCGATTCGACTTTGTACAGCTTCAGCCGATGCTTTGCTATCGGCTGACTCTAATGTCGATACAAGATCGGTACTCATTTGACAATAGTTTGAAAATCTTGCATGTTCACGTTCGAGATCGTTTTGCATATCCTGACATAGAAAAACGAAATACAGTTTCAATTTTTCACTGATTTAGAAGAATCTTATTTCTAACAGATGTTGTTAAAAGTGTGAAGTGCCGGCTAAACTGAGTATTTATTCTTTCATTTAACCATAGGTACGCGAGGTTCGCTGACTTAGGATGGCGTAGCTAGTTGTGGCGCGGAGGGGTGTCCCAGAAACAAAGGTGAGGACTTTTTTGAGTAGACCACCTCACCACCTGCCCCAAATTCATCAATTCTGAAGATCCATCAGTAATTAACCCATCCTCAAAAATTGCGATAAATGTATAATTTTATAAAATATTCCCCGTATTGACCAGCTGAGTCAAATGATTTTAAAATCGGGCGAATCCGTTCACGGATAAAATTCATAGGCTTAGCCTAATACTTAGGACAATCCTTGGGCATCATATTTCACATACATGGAAATAAGTCCATATAGCTCATGGAGCGATTACCCAATTTTGATACCACTCTACTCAGCTGTACAATGCAGTTCGAATGATATATATACAATTATGCATTTATCGTAAACATTTTGGAAAATTTCGTTTACCAAGGAAGATCCTAAACATTGAAAAACAAGTTATAAAAGGGACCGAAATTGATATTTTCTAAGTCATCTCGTCGAGATGAGTGGAGTGGTAGCCAAATTATCGCTGTATCTTGACCGTATTTGACGTTGACTGTATGTCGAAATTAACCAGTTTCCGGCTGTAGAGGGGACGCTAACCGAAAAGATTTGACGTAATTTGGTGTAGCAGGGGGTGCGGTAATTTTCGAAATTATTAGTAACTTATATTTTCCCCAACTTTGATAAAATTTTCTCCAATTTTCCCGTATTTTTGCTCATTTTGAACTATTTTTGCTAAAATCTTAGGGGTACTTATGCTTAAAGGGACGCAGTTAAATATGGCGTGATGGTCCGAGCTTTAGGGGCAACCACCTTCAACCCAACAATGCGCACCGCATCATTTTATGAAATGTCAGAACAGTCACTTTGGTTTGGGACATTAGACTAGAATCGATGCTAGTATGACTGTAATAAAATATCAGAAGTTTTCGAACAAAAGTTATCCTATATGATTATGGTAATCATAATATTTGTAGATTTTGACCGTTTACGTATTTCAGAAATTGTGATAGTCGAAATTTGTGCACGAAAAGCAGGAAAGATAAAGAAACAATGGTTCTAGAAGACCAAAGTTGGAAGGCAACACACGAAAAACACATTATTACAGTATAAACTATTCCAATAATCGAAATTTGTGCACGAAAAGCAGGAAAGATAAAGAAACAATGGTTCTAGAAGACCAAAGTTGGAAGGCAACACAAGAAAAACACATTATCACAGTATAAACTATTCCAATAATCGAAATTTGTGCACGAAAAGCAGGAAAGATAAAGAAACAATGGTTCTAGAAGACCAAAGTTGGAAGGCAACACACGAAAAACACATTATCACAGTATAAACTATTCCAATAATCGAAATTTGTGCACGAAAAGCAGGAAAGATAAAGAAACAATGGTTCTAGAAGACCAAAGTTGGAAGACAACACCCGAAAAACACATTATCACAGTATAAACTATTCCAATAATCGAAATTTGTGCACGAAAAGCAGGAAAGATAAAGAAACAATGGTTCTAGAAGACCAAAGTTGGAAGGCAACACACGAAAAACACATTATCACAGTATAAACTATTCCAATAATCGAAATTTGTGCACGAAAAGCAGGAAAGATAAAGAAACAATGGTTCTAGAAGACCAAAGTTGGAAGACAACACCCGAAAAACACATTATCACAGTATAAACTATTCCAATAATCGAAATTTGTGCACGAAAAGCAGGAAAGATAAAGAAACAATGGTTCTAGAAGACCAAAGTTGGAAGGCAACGCGCGAAAAAACATTATCACAGTATAAACTATTCCAATAATCGAAATTTGTGCACGAAAAGCAGGAAAGATAAAGAAACAATGGTTCTAGAAACCAAAGTTGGAAGGAAACACACGAAAAACACATTATCACAGTATAAACTATTCCAATAATCGAAATTTGTTCACGAAAAGCAGGAAAGATAAAGAAACAATGGTTCCAGAAGACCAAAGTTGGAAGGCAACACACGAAAAACACATTATCACAGTATAAACTATTCCAATAATAGAAATTTGTGCACGAAAAGCAGGAAAGATAAAGAAACAATGGTTCTAGAAGACCAAAGTGGAAGGCAACACACGAAAAACACATTATTACAGTATAAACTATTCCAATAATCGAAATTTGTGCACGAAAAGCAGGAAAGATAAAGAAACAATGGTTCTAGAAGACCAAAGTTGGAAGGCAACACACGAAAAACACATTATCACAGTATAAACTATTCCAATAATCGAAATTTGTGCACGAACAGCAGGAAAGATAAAGAAACAATGGTTCTAGAAGACCAAAGTTGGAAGGCAACACACGAAAAACACATTATCACAGTATAAACTATTCCAATAATCGAAATTTGTGCACCAAAAGCAGGAAAGATAAAGAAACAATGGTTCTAGAAGACCAAAGTTGGAAGGCAACACACGAAAAACACATTATCACAGTATAAACTATTTTAATACTCGAAATTTGTGCACGAAAAGCAGGAAAGATAAAGAAACAATGGTTCTAGAAGACCAAAGTTGGAAGGCAACACACGAAAAACACATTATCACAGTATAAACTATTCCAATAATCGAAATTTGTGCACGAAAAGCAGGAAAGATAAAGAAACAATGGTTCTAGAAGACCAAAGTTGGAAGGCAACACACGAAAAACACATTATCACAGTATAAACTATTCCAAAAATCGAAATTTGTGCACGAAAAGCAGGAAAGATAAAGAAACAATGGTTCTAGAAGACCAAAGTTGGAAGGCAACACACGAAAAACACATTATCACAGTATAAACTATTCCAATAATCGAAATTTGTGCACGAAAAGCAGGAAAGATAAAGAAACAATGGTTCTAGAAGACCAAAGTTGGAGGCAACACACGAAAAACACATTATCACAGTATAAACTATTCCAATAATCGAAATTTGTGCACGAAAAGCAGGAAAGATAAAGAAACAATGGTTCTAGAAGAACAAAGTTTGAAGGCAACACACGAAAAACACATTATCACAGTATAAACTATTCCAATAAGTAAATGCAATTTTTTGAGATGAAGTTATAGACACAAGCAATTTCTTTTAAAAGCCGTAGTCTTAAGTAAGTGTGAAGCCAGAAACAGGATAGCACATATGTCTTACCTCTGCTCAAGTATCTTATTCATAAAATATTAGAGGCACTAAATTGTTACAACAAGATACAAAAATGTACATTTGGACGATATTACTTTTCTTATATCAGCGAAATTACTATCAAATGGAAGACAGAGATTGATTTATGATAGACGACAGACCTTAAGGAGTTGAATTTGCCTTAACACGGCATCGTCCGAGTCAAAATCATCGAAATCTTCCAGTTGATCGATTTCCCGTTCCTTCCGACTCAGCCATGGTGAAAAATGTTCGTGTTCCAATGAAAGCATCTTAGCACTCCTTGAAATTTTCTTAATTCGTCCAGCTCGTCGCTCTGCCAGTTGACATATTTTAGTCCATCTAAAATTTACTAAAACTAGCCGTAACTTTATGTTAATAAATTTATCTTTGACTGGTTGCAGTTAATATTCAAGTTGATTTTAAATTAATTTAACCTAAGGCTAGGCCCTTATTATGTTAGTGAATTCACGCAGTTCGTCGATCTGCCCATCGACATATTTTACTCCATATAAACGTTATTAAAACTAGCTACGTCATTGTATTGAAAAACTTGCCTTTGACCGATTGCGGTTAGATATAGCAAATAGATTGTAATATAATTTAGCCTAAGCTTAGGTTCTTATATGTGAGCCGTATACTAAGCCTTAGCCAAAGAAGGGAGGAAGGGGTTGCCGCCCCGGAAACCTCCGGTCTAGGCTGTTTTTGTTAACGATATAACGTAACGCCCCTCAAGGCTGCCTGGACCATTGAAATTGTCCAATAATCATTTAGTCGGGCGCTCTGTATCACGCCACTCCAACAACGTTATAAATTCCGCTGTTGGTGCGTTAGTTGCAATAGTGGTCACTCGAATGGGATAGTAGTATATTTCGAACAAGTGAATTTGATACTCCGTATAAGCTTCTAGGGTACTGCGCCAGTCTAGCTGTAAAGCAGAATTCACAGGCCCGTTGAAAAGCCCATTTTGACTCAGTCTCTGATGGGTAGATAAGCAGAACAACAATGTAGCGTGCCCAGCTGCACAGAGGCTGAATTGTTGTCCATAATAAGGCCAGTATCACCGATATTACTCGAAACGTTGTGGAAATATAGCAGTTTTGGTGTATTTTGAGCACATGGGTTTATTTAAAAACCAATTTTCACCGGACCCTGGAATGTAAATGACGATACTAGCAGCATAGCTATGTAGCTACATAGATTTTGCTCTACAAAGTGTGTCTCACCGATATAGATGGAGTAGCTGTAGAGATATGATTGTTTTCGCAAATTTTGGGTCTCAAGCGCCGATTAAAACCCTCTTTTGATCTAAATTCAGGCACTTGGAATCCAGACACGAGCTCTTTAATTTGTTTTTCTGGGGAAGATAGATATTGGAATCGAGCTTCGCGCCCAACTAGCGTACAAATATACATTTCAAGGTTCCAAATAAATAATGAATCAATACACCCAGCTATGAATCAAAGCTAAGTTATGCGTGTCACGCTGAAACCCCAATAACGGACAATGTCAAATTACATCACTTTACAGCCTGTAAGAAATCTTCGCTTAGCTTGCTTCCCCACACTACTGTCAAAATTCGATAAATGCATTGCTTTTGATAAGAGGACATAAAAAAGAGCGTGACACTTTCCTGCAGTATTACGTTCACCAGTGTATGTCACAAACGTTTTCAGCTTGACCCCTCATATTTGTTAAAAATGAAAAATCACCCTTTTATACATAATTTTAAATTTTCCGTTTAAGGAAATAATACACAGTTTTCTTACGGACAAAGTCTGTATAAAAAGGTCGGGTACATATACGTCAAAGCATTTCACATATGATTAAAATAAATATATAGAAAACATATAATATGAAAACTGCCTCTTAACAAACACCACCGGGGGCGCAGCAAGAGGTTAAGGGTGAGGTGGAGGAGGGTGCTCCACCCAACATTTAAACTAAAACAGACTGCCATATAGGCGCCATCCCCAATTTTTTCGCGTCGCCAAATTTCCACTTTTGAGTATCCTGAATGCTCAAATGACGAAGTAAGCATCAAATACCGTTGGCTTATATCGGACAGCTTGTCTTGTATACGTTGAGCTGTTTCATCAAGCTTTCCAGAAGACTCGTCAACAACTATTACCAAATTGCTAAGGTCATTAATGGAATTTTGTTTATTTCGAATACGTTCTTGGAATTTCTGAAACAAACAAACCAAAGTCTAAGCTATTGTATATACTTTATCTGAATACGAGGACAAAGTTTTAGGAGCATCCGCAAGATGTTATCTATACGGAGATTGAAACCGGCTTTGAAAAAGAATTCTAGTCTTTTGGCATGTGACGGACATTGATTGAGTCCTGGGAATTTGTTGAACTGCTTATCCGAAATATTCAACGTTTTTAAAGTAAAAAATTGAAAATTGGTTGAAAAGGAACTCCGACTTTCAGGAACTTTTGAATATAAGGTTTACTATACTACACCAAGCTTAACGTAAACTTCGGTCTTTCTATCAGCCTTAAGTTGTCACTACGCCAAAATATGAGACAGAGTTGTGTCCTCTCTCGAATTTCTGCACCAAGATATTTTTTAATTATAAGGGTTTTCTAGGACGTATCTCGGTTATGAGTCTCAAATAGCTATTTCGACTTCGACCGTGACTTCAACAGATTGTATCTAGCGAATGATGAACGTTGACAACACTTTGTACTAACTTCATACAAATGTAAATTTTCAGTTAAAACTTCAGTTAGTTAACGATGTAAAAAATATGCTGACATTCACATTATAAATCCGGTTGAATTAAAGGATTTACTCGATTTACGTATGAACCAGATAAGTTAAATCGCGCATCGAAAATAAAATGCATATCAAGGGTAATAATTTATATCACGTCGCTCCATGTCAGTTAATATTTAACCAACATTTATATTAATCGCTTCGATGTTCTAAAGTTTAGTTCAAGTATATACGGTTCTATTTTAAGTAAATCCTGGGGACGATAATTGCAGGCTATCCAGCTTTCGATATATTATGGCTACGATTTGGCTAACGCGTAATTGTTAACATCTGAGTACACCATATATCAACACATCTAAGTTAAAACGTATATACATTTCAAAATTGTATCTGTCAGCTAATAATACTTGTCAATTATACAATTATCATTATTACTTGTGAATTAATATATACTTGTCTTTATATTTTCGTGGTGTGACAGGGAACAGGGACGACTTTGTTAGTTACCGGGCCGGAGTTTACATCCATACCGCTGGTACTATATTAAGGGAAAGTGACCTGAAAATAGGTTTCTAGATATGTTCACACAGTTTCGTTAAGTTACGGGGCGGGGCACGAAACATACAGCGACATAACTGTACGCCTAATATGCATAAGTTGAAAAACATCATACTACTCAGTAAAATGTCATCAACTGTTGGTATAACTTACGTTGTGATCGTCGAGTTGTAACTTTATAGCACCAGGCTCGCAGTCAATCGGCGATGCCTTTCGCATCTCATGTTCCATGTCAAACAACCAATTGTTAACTGCGTCCACTTGCTTTTCTTCGCTTGACATGAGAATACTGCGCAATCTGAAAAATAAAATAAGAGTCAACTATTCAATGGATATTTCTTATGGTGAATACGTTATAGTAGCAATTCTTTTTTCAGCGAAACGTTAGTTTGGTCCGAGCCAATTTGCCTATATTATAATAAACTAAAATATCTTTTCATTGGATTTTTTACTCGTCCCAAACGATTTCACTATAAGCGCATTCTACTAACCGTGCAACAGAGTCAATACTACAAGCTATATGGTTTTAGGCATGAGCGTTAATTTTTGTTTTATTCGTTATCAAAATGAGTATAGTTATTTTTTCATGCTGGAAAATATATTCTCAAACCGATCTGTAGGTACAGATCGACGTAGCACACCACTGACACTTGTGTGATTATTAGCCCCCTTTAATTACTTCTGTTGCAATTAGGTTCAATCAAATGAATGCTAAGCAATTCAGTCGGCAAAAACCGGTTTCAACACTCTAAGTCATAAATCCAAAGAATAAGATATCTGTACGTTGTGCTAGGTTGTTTGCGCAAATATCTATTATTTAGAAATCAGTGCTTGACTGCTATAGTCAAAAGAGCTAAGGCTTCGTTTAAGGAACGGATTGATGAATATGGGTAAATTAAGTTTCTTCAATTTTGAGCTATAAGCTGTATCGTTGAAAATACAAATTGTAAAATTTGCTAAATATGTCAAAAATATTCATCGGAATTTGTTAGTTTTTCGCATGAATCGTCAAAAACTGATTATTATGAACACGCAATAACGACAAAACTAATAATATGAGATAGATTATCGCTTCAAACCAACTTAGTCTGTCGCTCCACAGTGCGACGTCGCAGATTTTCCCATTTCTCGCTAACACTTCCAACTTGCTGAACGACTATCGTAGCATCATCGCGTGTGAGCGACGGATTTGTGCTTAGCTGCTTGCCTTCTTGGACCACACCAACAATCAATGACTGATTTTGAGTTAGTGCGATCATGAAATCCTGAAATTGAATGTTAGAAATGGAATTTTGACTTTCAATTTTGAAAAAAACAACTATGACATTCATTGCTAGTATGATGATAACTATAAATTTTTCTGGCCACAGCAACACATGTTCCTTAATGCATAATACAATTACAAATCTAGCCGGGCGTACAGGTTACAGGAAAAAAGTAATATTACTAATAATGAGGCTGAAGCTAGTTGTTTCCAATATCATTACAAGGCCATGTTTTTTTACATATTTTGGCAATTAAGAAGGGCTCTAACCTAATTCTTTTCATTGGGTTTAATGCTTTATAAACATTTTTCTCGTGCTACAGAAAGTTTAGTAAACAATCAAATATTTATAAGGCCCCGGTCGACATAGTATTACATCACATAACACCAGTTTAAAGGGCAGTTAATCACAGCTATATTTTGAATATTGCTTCATTCTTAAAAGCTATTGTGTAAATGTATAAGTGTATGGAGTCCAACAACATTATAATAATTCATCAAGATACGATTCGGTTGGTTTGGTGATCAGCTTACTATTCGGGTATAATAGGCAACATTGTTTGGGCACAAATGAAAGCCCTGTACTTGTTAAGGTACAGTGTTTTTGGGACTGCAATATCAAAATGTTCCTAAAGAACAAGACTTTAGTGAAGCGAGTACATACGCCCTCCTAGTGCAATATATACGTGGTACTTCTTATTTATTTAAATTTTAATTTAAATAATTTGAAATTTATTTAAATTTGTTTAAATTTAATTAATTTTCAATTTATTTATTTAACGGCTTAGACTTATGTCTCGTATCTGAATAAATAGGGTACAGGTATCCAAGTGCTCCTGCTGGAACCGAATTTCATTGGAAGCAGAGGAAATCTTGGAGGATAAAATTTCAATGTCTTATAACTCCTATCAGCTACTTATTGCTTGCACTTAGCAATATTCTCTGATGAGCGCGCGTTTGCTGTGATCTTGTCGCTTGATGAAAGTTACTTTTTACTTCGAAGTGGCATAAACTGTACAGGCAATAATTATAGACCGTTGTCGTCACCACACACCTACCTATTAATCGGTATCACAATTGCATACCTGGTGCTGATTGAACGTATGTCTAATTGCTTCTGGTTCTTCCGGTGTCACACTCTCCATTCGAGACAATTTATCTTCAGCATCGGCTAACCAACTAAGAACTTCTTCTATCCGGCCACGGTACGTCTAAATGTAGGTATTATATTTTATAGTCGTGCTATGTTCTTTTCTGATAACTCTGAATATCATAAAGCGGACTGTAGAAAAAAGAATAAAAAAATTTATTTAATTTCTAGTCGGTCAAAACCAAGCATAGTATTCAACAAATACAACAAATTCAGTAGTGCGAAATAGCTCCAATGCCTAATTTACTCATGGTTAAGGTACCACTTCAAATCGGCATCGGATGACAATGTCATGTTTAAACGTTCAAGAAGTTTGATTTTCCCGGCTAAACTTTTACAAGAAAGCTAACGCCACAGAAATTAAAAATCTATGTTAGTGCCGCAGATACACATATTTTTATCGTTTGTTAATTTGTCCTAAAAGGGACATCAACTAACTTCTTAGTGACAGTTAGGTGTCACAAGATATTTTTTGAAATACTATTGACATGATATCTTGAGTCTTTTACGATACAAAATGGATCATTAAGTTTATCGCTAAACATTTAACTAGACGAGGTTGGGCATAATTAAGCCTTTCATTCCCAAACCTGCCGAAAGGCATCAGCCTACATTACGACACGTTGTGTTTTTAGAGGACAAGACCTGCGGACGCATTTGGAGATCAGGCCGGTCCGGACCGCAAATTCTCTGGTCCGGACATTTCCACTCTTAATTTAGAAGAAGAAGAAGAATAAATCAAGTATGCTTTAGTGTTGCACTTAGATTATTTTAACTTTTTCTTTTCATGGCATACGCTTGTTTTCATAATACACTGCGATCAAGACCAACAACAACAACTACGTCTGGCTGTAGTTTTCAGCAGCTAAATTGAAATATTTATTACAGCTTACATTTTAACTACGATTATCCTCTGACGTTTGCAAGAATACTGAAGCGCTACTGCTGGCTACAATAACAACATAATACTACGCTGACCAATTATCTCATTCTGATTGCTGATACATTATAAAATTTGGAGTGTCGTTCTTTTTTCTAAAATTTAAAAATTTATACAACAACCCAAAACCCTTGATTTGGAAAAATTAAAGTGGCAAAACAATGGCCACATATGTAAACGGGATAAGCACCTTTCTAAAAAAGGTAGTTGGTTCAAAAGCCATGTTCGGCTATTGTACAAGGTGATGGGGAAGCGTGTCCTATAATTGTTTAGTTTTCCATTAAACAGTATTAGTAGTATTGAAATGCTAATATATTATCCAAATTGTGTCACCGTTGGTCAAATAGGGTCTTCTAATTAATCCGTCATTTAATCCTTTTCACCGCAAACAAGGACCACGCTTCGCTTGGAGAATTGATAAACTGTTCCAATTGTAGATGATGTCAAAATGTGTACTGTAAATTATAGTTGACAGTCTGAACCTGATCAAAATGTCAAAGCTCAAGAGCTGACAAAGCCATTAATTAGGTAAAAGTTAATTTAATCATAACTTTTGAAATCTCTGCATAAATTAGGTCAAGCCTAAAATTTCTCACATACCGACGGCAAGATATGTTTAAATCATCAATATTTGAGGTATTTGATCTGATTGCTGATACTTACCTTTACGACCCAACAATATATGAAAATAAAGTGAATATTTTGATTATAACATGATGAAAAAAGGTGTTGCATAACATTGTTCATGAGTAATGCCGCACTGCATAAAATGTTGATTTATCCGTATTTAATGGAGTTGTTAAATATGTTCATGTGTAATTCTGATTAGCTAAAACTCGACTCAGAGTTGTCTCAATTTTCGAACAGGTCACTAGGTCACTATATTTTACACGATATTAATAGTGCAAGTATTTATGCTTTGTTAAACTAGAAAGCAACAATAAAAAGACAAGATGTGTACCTTAATATCGACAACTTGGCTTTGTGTTGCCGCCGCTGCAGCCTGAAGTGCAGTTGCAATCATTGCGGCTCGCGGATCCGCACTGCTGGAAGAAGTCGGTCCTGGTGGTGGATACAACAGGGCAGGGCTCAATACTTTAGCTCCAGGTGTTGCCGGAGTTGGAGAGCTTAAGATCTGTCTCAATTTTTGAGCAGGTCACTAGTTTACTATATTTTACACGATATCAATAGTGCAAGTATTTATTCTTTGTTTAACTAGAAAGCAATAATCAAAAGACCAGATGTGTACCTTAATATCGACAACTTGGCTTAATGTTGCCGCCGCTGTAGCCTAAAGTGCAGTTGCAATCATTGCGGCTCGCGGATCCGCACTGATGGAAACTATCGGTCCTAGTGGTGGATACAACAAGGCAGCGCTCGATACTTGAGCTCCAGGTGTTGCCGGAGTTGGAGAGCTTAGATCTGTCTCAATTTTTGACAGGTCACAGTTTACTATATTTTACACGATATCAATGGTGCACGTATATACTCTGTGTTAGACTAGAAAGCAATAATAAAAAGACAATATGTGTATTTTAGTATCGACAACTTGGCTTTGTGTTGCCGCCGCTGCAGCCTGAAGTGCAGTTGCAATCATTGCGGCTCACGGATCCGCACTGCTGGAAGCAATCGGTCCTGGTGGTGGATACAACAGGGCAGGGCTCGATACTTGAGCTCCAGGTGTTGCTGGAGTTGGAGAGCTTAGATCTGTCTCAATTTTTGAGCAGGTCACTAGTTTACTATATTTTACACGATATCATAAGTGCAAGTATTTATTCTTTGTTAAACTAGAAAGCAATAATAAAAAGACCAGATGTGTACCTTAATATCGACAACTTGGCTTTTTGTTGCCGCCGCTGCAGCCTGAAGTGCAGTTGCAATCATTGCGGCTCGCGGATCCGCACTGCTGGAAGCAATCGGTCCTGGTGGTGGATATAGTAGGGCAGGGCTCGATACTTGAGGTCCGGTTGTTGCTGGAGTTGGAGTTGACACCTGGGACGGACCCTGTTGACGCGCGTCGACATCGCTGGTTTCGAACGATGCTTCTCGTGAGTCACTACCCCCCGCCTCGATCGTATCATGAGGTAGTGCTTGGAATAGACACATAATGTACGTTAGAATCGAGCGGCGGTCTATGTGGTCGGAAATTACGTCTAAAATTATAACAAAAGCAACTAGGATTATATTATATAATAAAGAATACTATTATTATATGATAAACAAAGACGGCGATCCAAACTGTCACTGGCAAGCTCTGAGGATCAGATTCCAAACTACCGTGTACATGTGAAAATGTTAGTTTTTTGCCAATGTTTTAAATAAAAGTTTTTCCAAGAATCCCCAGCCTAAGCCAACATTAAAGCCTTACTTTAGGCCTTAGTCATAGGATTAGCCTGATGCAGAGAGATTAGTAGGAAAGTTGAAACAAGATATTTGAAATATTAAATTTAAAAAATAATTGTCAAAATATAGTGAGTCTAAACTAGAAGCAATAAGCATATATATGATGAGATTTATTAAGCAACACTTTTAATAGGATCAAAAGCTGCATCGCTATAATCCACTACTAAAAATTAAATATATATTAGTATATACATTAACATTAATATTAAATTTAAATTATTACTGAAAGTTAATATTAATATTAAATAAAAAATTAATAAACTTATAAAGGTGCGTTCACACTGTTAAACTTTTAGCTCTAAATTTGATCTAAAAGGGTACAAGTGCGAAAGCACCTCAATATAAAAATTTAGAACGCTGTATAGTTCTCTAGCATACATCAAGCGGTCTAAAATATCCTTAACCGTAGCTTGTCTTACATAGAGTCACTAATAGCTAAACGTCGAGCTGAAACCTGATATGTTTTAATTTTATATGACAATGATACTTGTTCCAGTAAAAAACCGACACAAGCTTGAAGCAAGTGTTAGTGTTCATATGAAACATTTATGCGAAATTTTTTTGGACATTTTGTTCCACGATTTCACGAACTCTAAATAGTCTAGCCCGCATCCAGCGAGCCATCAAACATCAGTTGATCGTCCCTACAATTTTTGTTTGGTTTATTTGCAAAAACGACCGTATCTACGAACACATGTGCCTATTGTTTCGATTGTAAATGGAATAAAACCGTAACTTCCAAAGAACATATACAAAAATTGTCTCCACATAAAATGAATCAAAATCTAATGAGCTTTTTAGTAATTAACAAAGATTGATAGAATTTGCAGGTGAGCAATTGTCGTTTTGACTTGTCGCTTTGACTTGCCTGATTCTAATTTTTATACGCTCGGGTCGTGTCATTTGCCAAATTTCTACAGACGGTTCGGCTTGAGCATTTGGTACAAATGAAAAGCTGCTGCTCGGAGAAGTGCGAATGGCACTAAAGGACTCGGTTTCGACACACGCAGCGAATAAAAGGCAAGTGCGAAACCCAAAAAGAATAATATACGGAGCTGGATGAAAAATGAGATGGTATGCTAGGCAAGCAAAACTTTAGCGTTAAACATCTTAACTCCGGCCTAACGAGCACAGACGACCCTTTTTGAAGACTAGCCACTCTCGATTAATAGCACGTTTTGAAGGGAAGCGCTAAGCTCAACTCTACGGTTAATACATACCGGGCCCGAAGTAGAGCCTGAAAGCTTGATTGTCATCTCTGCCAGAAACTTCGTTCCAGAAGTTCCTGCAGATATGCCAATACGTTACAGGGAAATATTTCAAACAGTTTAAAACCTGCGTATTGAATATTAAAAATACATTCGTTGGCCAAAAACTAAAGCTAAACTTTAAAAGCATAGCTGTAGAAATTTCTGAAAAGCCACGCAGCAGCAGTATAATAAATCATATTTTAGAAAACAGATAGTTGTAACGCTGCTATGCTCTTTGCTATACCGTTTATTCATTTTTACATTTTAAATTTTAATAGTACAGAACTGTTCCACTTACCTTCAACATCGAGCAATTTTGGAATGCCAAATTCAACGTCCGCAACATGAAACGCGTGGATTATTCGAGCTTGCGGGCTCATTGCAACAACTTGGGCATAATTCAGCATTTGTGGTCTACAACAAAGCATATATACATGTTTAGTGTAAAACTTACAGTAAAACGTTATATGAACTGCTTGCGATTTTTCATTATCAGACTACATTACTGGTCGAATATAACTCATTTCTGACCGTTCTAAAATTGGGAATTAGACAGTTTAGCAACCTCTTTTAAAATTTTCTAGACGTTTTAGATCACAGTTAATCCAGGATTGCCAAATTAATATACATAATCAAAAGCAGCTGGATGCTACAGACAATAAGGTTAAATTTATTGAAGCAACCGTTCGTTACATATGGATCCGAGAACAAATTTCTAAATATTTTTGGGCTTGTAGGTTTTGCACCAAGGGCCCATTTAGCAATAGTTGTAAGCATATCGTTGATAAGTGGGACAGAACGTCTGTCGAATCCCATACAGTGAGTCTAACTTTTTACCAGCTTTTCGAATTTGTGAAAGTACCATTGGTGACACCATGAATAAAAATTGTGTCACATAGTATTGCTATCGGTGATGTCTATTTTACAGCCTGGTGCCTGTGGAAAGAGCTAAACATAAAAATGTTGTAAGACCACAAGTGGCCAAATTAAAAAAGTTTGCCAATTTGCGCTGATTTCGGGAAACTTTTAGTCGAAAAACATTGGAGCGACTCTAGCATCTAGATGACCAATTACATTACATTCTATTACGAATAAAAAGATGTTAATCCTTTAATCTAGTTAAGAGTTATGCGGGTCTCAGACGGACAAAAATATTCTTCGCTCATGTGACGTCTATCACACGAAACATCAGACCGCCTTGCAGCGTGCACAATTTGTAGTTAGGTAATGAGGCGGCATTCTAGTGTTGGCGTTACAAATCAGAAAACAATTATACCTGCCCAGAATAAAAACTGTGAAGACGTACTTATATCGGTGTATCAAGGCATTGAATGCAAGACCGTCGCGCCAAGACGATGTAAAATTTTTGAGCCGAACATTGTCATATCTACAACGTTAATGTTTTATTTCAATAGAATACATTTTAAGTCCAGTAACATTACCAGAGATGCAAAGAAGAGCGGAACTGATTTTTAGCGAACAAAACATAAAATTTTTGCCCATCAAAACAAATTCATTGAAGCTGGTTTGTATAGACATTTTTGACACTTTTATGTTTACGGAAATGTCATAACACATGTTAAGGAATTAGACGGTCATACCAAAATTTATTTGGGGAAAAATTTAATGAATTTACAATTCTGAACAGAATAAATTAAACGGTCCGGACAGGTCCATTGGTAAGGACTAAATTCTAAAGTCGACCCAGATCAACAGATATTTCTAGTCTATTTAGAAATTCAGAACTATGTTGGATGTATTGTATTGGCTTTTAGGTAGCAAAAGGTATCTAGATAGCGTAAGATCTAGTAGACTACGGTGTAAAGTAATTCATAAAAAGGTCGTTAATTTTTGTTACTTAAATTTTGCCATAAATTAGTTACAAAATGCGGAATACGTGCCCCTTGCTTGCAACGGGATCGATAGCGTGCTAGCAAAATAATTCCACTGACCTTTAATTTTGGCTGATAATCCTGTGGCTAGGGGTATCGGGGTCAAGACAAATTTTCCTAAACAATTGGGCAATAAAAATACTGATGTCATACAATTTTCCCCTGAAAGTATTCGGAGTCAAATGGAACAGTGATGTGTATGGACCGACTGCGATGAGGGCGAACTTCGCCAGGTTAAGCCTATCAAACTAGTAATATGTTATTGTCAGCTTCTGATGGAACCGTATCTGTACGTGTGGTTATGTGGTGAGATCTCGCAATAAATTTAATTCAAACTAAGTATTCGAAAACACATTTCATATTCAATTACCAAAAAATTCTAAATTCCAATGTCAATCAGATGAAACCATTGTATCTTGGCTGACATATTAAAACAGAGA